>PKMM01024176.1:326366-391372 GCA_002933915.1 Eutrema heterophyllum
CCCCCCCCCCCCCCCCCCCCCTCAAGTTGGTAGTACGAAATTTCGAACACCTAACTTGAGCAACAACTTTTCATATGTCAGCCTAGGTAATGACTTGGTAAAAAGATCTGCAACTTGGTCCTTTGTCGAAATGTGATCGGTCGTGATGAGACCGTCTTGAACAGCATCTCGTACATGATGACAGTCAGACTCTAAGTGTTTCGTTCACTCATGAAAGACATGATTTGCGGCTATGTGAATGGCCGCTTGACTATCACAATGTAGTTGCATAGGATGAGGATGATCAAAACCAAAGTCTTTAAGAAGTGCTTTTAGCCATTTCAGTTCCTTAAGTGTATACGCCATGGCACGATATTCTGCCTCGACCGATGAGCAGGAAACCGTGTCTTGTTTCTTTGTTTTCCACGAGACAGGTGAATTGCCCAAGTAGACGATATATGCTAAGAGTGACCGTCGAGTTTGAGGACACGCAGCCCAATCAGAGTCGCAATAAGCAGTTATCGTAAGATCACTGTCAGACCAAAAAAGTATGCCTTGTTCCAGAGAGCTTGTGAGGTAACGAACCAGGCGTAAAGCAGCCTCCCAATGAGCGACCATAGGAGTTTGCATGAACTGAGAAAGGATGTGAACAGCATAGCTCAGATCTGGACGCGTTAAGGTTAAGTAGATGAACATGCCAACTAGACGATGATATTCCTCTGGATTGTCAAATTGCGGACCCGTGACGGTTGCAAGCTTATGGTTAAGCTCCATCGGAACAGCAGAAGGCTTAGCTCCCAACAGACCAGCTTCGGCAATGATGTCGAGGGCATACTTACGCTGAGAGAGACAAAAACCGTCCGAACCACGAGAGACTTCAATGCCCAAAAAATATTTGAGCTTCCCAAGATCCTTCATATGAAAACACTTATTAAGCTGGATTTTGAAGCGTTGAATGGCGTCCAAGTTATTTCCTGCGACAACAAAATCATCAACATACACAAGGACGTGTATTATGATATCCCCTTGGTTGAGAGAAAAGAGTGAGTAGTCTTGATAACTTTGAACAAAACCGAGTTGTTAGAGGGCTGTGGAGAGCTTTTTGAACCAGCAACGGGGAGCTTGTTTAAATCCATATAACGATTTACGAAGACGATACACTTTAGTGGGGTCCGATGATTGGAAACCTGGTGGGAGTTTCATGTAGACTTCTTCTTTCAGATCGCCATGTAAGAAGGCATTGTGTACATCCATTTGATGTACCTCCCAATCTTTTGCAGCTGCGACACTAAGAAGGTAACGTACCGTTGTCATCTTCGCGACAGGAGCAAAAGTTTCATTAAAATATGTCTCTTCTTTCTAGCGATTTCCCATCACCACTAAACGAGCTTTGTGCCGTTCTAAGGTCCCATCAGCATTGAACTTGAGTTTGTAGACCCATTTGCTACCGATGGCTTTCTTGCCGGGAGGCAAATCAGTGATATCCCATGTATGATTAGCCTCTAATGCGACAATTTCCTTACGCATAGCTTCACACCACTCTTTAACTTTGATGGCGTCGCGAAAGTGTCTCGGTTCTGTGCTATCAAGAACAGCAGCCATAAAAGCATTATGGTTTGCTGAGAAACCAGAATCAGAAAGATACTTAGTAATGGGATAGAGCACTTTACCAGAGACCGTCGACGAAGACTTTGAGTCAGAGAAACCAGGTGGAAGAACGTTTGCGGAGGAGGAGTGTACATTTTTAGTAACGAAATCTTTGAGAAGTACCGATGGTTGTTTCGGACGATGTCCACGACCCAACAATTCATGTGATCCCGGAGATGGAGGTTCACTCGTCGAATCAGATTCTTCAAGGAGAGCTGATTCAGCGTTCGGCTTAGGAGCTGTCGGTGGTATAATCTCAGCAACGACTAACTCAGTGGGAGCTTCAACCAACGGTGTGGGTAAGGAGGGTACGACCGTTGGTAAGACCTATTTATCGTCAACAAAATCAGCAAATTGGTGTGGAAGCGAAGGTTGCTGATTTGTGATCTGAAATGGGAACACATTTTCGTGAAAGTGAACATCTCGCGAGACGAAAAATTGTTCCTTTTCGAGATCATAAAGGCGTTATCCCTTTTTACCGTAGGGATACTCGACGAACACACATTCGCGACTACGAGCGCCAAATTTGTCTTTGTCGCGAGCTCGATGGTGAGCGTAGCATAGGCAACCAAAAGTGCGGATCATATCGTAAGATGGATGACGACCAAAGAGTAGTTCATACAGAGTTTTCCCTTTCAAGACTGATGAAGGCGTGAGATTAATTAAGTGCGTCGCTGTAAGAATACTTTCTCCCCAAAATTTGATAGGTAGATGACTTTGAAAAAGACATGCTCTAGCGACGTTGAGGATGTGACGATGTTTACGCTCTACTCTGCCATTTTGTTGAGGAGTGTGTCAACACACGAAGTCTGATGCAAAATGCCATGTTCTCGAAAATACGAAGTAAGACACATAAATTTTGTGCGGTTGTCACTACGAAAAGCTTTGACTTGTTTCCCGAACTGTCTTTCGGACATAGCACAGAAGTTACGTATCAAGGTGGGGATTTCGGATTTTGCAGCCATAAGGTATGTCCAAACGGAGCGAGAGTAATCATCAACTAACGTAAGAAAGTACACAGCTCCACAAGTTGAAGGAATACGGTATGGACCCCAAACAGCAATGTGCACAAGTGAAAAACAATCCAAAGCTTTATTAATGCTATCATTAAAAACCTCTCGTGTTTGTTTGGCACGAGAACAAATCTCACAACTCTTGATCTCTCCAACATCGCTCGGAGATTGATCACATTCTGGTAAAGAATTTAAAATACTAGCAGAAGGATGCCCTAGTCTACGATGCCACAAGGCTTCAGAAGATGTAGTTCCTCTCGAAGCTTTGTTCACACGTGCAGCCAAGACTCCACTAAAATAGTACACTCCCTCACGCTCTTCATCCGCTCCAATCAAAGTTCTCGAAAAACGGTCCTGCAAGAAGCACAAAGTATCGGTAAAAATGGCGATGCAGCCTGTTTATCGCAACAATTTGGAGACAGAAATCAATGTGCAATCGAAATTTGGAACAAAAAGCACATCATGTAGCATATAGGCGGAGCTTAGTGGGAGCGACCCACGCTTCGTGGCGCGAGAATGATTCCCATTGGGAAACGTTACCGCAGAGGGAATAATATCCACCACATCCACCAAAATACAAACATAGCCAGTCATATAATGCGAGGCACCTGTATCAATAATGACATCGGTAAGATATGTTTTACCAGACAGTTTTTCAGACGACGTGATGGGGCGCTGAGCTTGAAGGAGTTGGATGAGATTAGCGATTTGATCATTCCCATTGTCACTGTCAGTTGCAACACGAGCATTGTTTGCTCATCCTCTTCCACGACCACGCGCAGAACGACCTCCATGTTGAACGGGTCTGGGTGCAGCCGTGGCATTGTCAGGAGGAGCTGGCCGAGCTCCATGATTCTGTTCGTAGTACCACTCCGGATAACCGTGGAGTAAGAAGCACTTTGTCACCTCGTGCCCTTGTCGATGGCAGTGAGTGCAAGAGAGACTCGAACGATCACGGAATCGTGGTGTAGAGATAGCTGCAACTTGCGGTGGTGTCTTCACTGTGAATCCAATAGCATCCATTTTTGCAGTGTCTTTCGATCTAGCAATGTTGAGATTCTGCTCTTCTCGAATCAAACACGAGTAAACTTGATTTAGGCTTAGAAGTGGATCTTCACTGGTGATTGTTGAACGAATGTTGCTGAAGCGAGGAAGATCAAGTCCGAACAGGAATTGATGAACTTGATCATCCTCTCGTTCCTTAGCAATGTCAGGAGCTGCTTCACATTTACACACTCGGCCTCTTTTGCAGTTATGTAGTTCTTCCCATAATTTTGACAATCTGCCGTAATACTCAAGTATCGGCTGTCCATTTTGTTTGCACAGCGCAATTGCGTCTTTCAAGACCTATTTTCGTACACTGTTACCCACGGAAAAACTAACACGGAGACTTTCCTAAAGACTTGAAACCTCAGAGACAAACGAGACAGTGGATCGAATCTTTGGATTGATCGCGGTACGAATCCAACCAATTATCATTGAGTTTGCAACAAGCCATAAACGGTGTTAGTGCTAGATTAGGTTTGTTCATTCGAGTCTTGAGCTTAGGCATTTCACACCCGAGAGGAGTTAGATGAATTGCTTGAACCGAACCTTTTGTGAGCTTTACATATCATGCACAATTGGCCATTGTAGTTTAGTGTGTTTAGTGAACTAAATGGACTTGCAATTAATGCTCATTGACTATCTTTGATTGCAATCGAGAGTTTATGATAATCGGGTAATCGATGAAGAGATTGATACCACGGGAGTGGATTAGTCTTATGATTGTGTTCCATGTTCTAATATAGCGTTTAATGCTTCCGAATGAATTATTGTTTAATTGTTAAATCATCTCTTCGATAGTTTAAGCCATGATCCAACGTTTACTCTTTTTGTTCTATTTTCTTTCTTTTATTTTCTTTTTTGCATCTTTCTTCGTTCTTTTGTATAAAACATAAAAACATTTTTGCTCTAGCTTAGTTTGTTTTCGTATCTTTGGGGTGTAATCTTTATTCTCTGTGGGATAAATCCTAAAATGTTACATCAACATACCGTTATGATTGCGGTTGTGTGCGCATTAAGTTAATTGATGCGGTATAAAATACGTGAAATCATGTGCGTATCCTCCATGAGGACTAGCCAATCCGGACTCACCCCTCCATGTTCTTTCATCTGTAAAATAAAGTAAACGATAATATTAAATAGATAAAAAATAAAAAAGTCAAAAAGAAAGAAAACAATTAGTACCAACTTATACTCTTGGCTTACAAAACTCGTTGCACCGGCATTGTGTACCGCCACCCCTTTTCCTCCTCGATCGCTTTTTCGATTAATTGATTTCTTTTTTGATGTCCTCTCCGTCTCGGGCATTGACCAGTACTCGATGAAACCTCGCTAGACGGTCTGGTTCAGTGCTAGTGGCATATCTAGCACTGTAAAAAAATTTAAATTAAATTACATTACAAAATGTAAAAATTAAATTGTATTAAAAGGTTTACCAAGTTGTTCTAGGTACTAGTACACCATCTACGGGCGAATGAAGAATTGGCAAATGTGACCGACCCGGTTGTTGAACCAAGTCCTCGATCGACATCTGTGTCCTACAACGGAATTATGTGACCCCGACGTTTGCGTCTGAGGCGGATGCGGCGAAGGCATTTGCGTCTGTGTCCGTTGAGAAGATCCGCTACCGGTCTCTTGGGAACGGCTATGGAATCCTTGATACGACCTACAACAATGAATTAAAACAATAATCATTAGTATTACATATTTGTGTTCTTTAAACAATATCATATCTTCAAACTCAAAAGGCTTATACCACCGCCTATGCTTACTCTGCCTATCTACTAGCGGGGTGAACTGCAAATACAAAATTGTTGCGCTAGTAGTGTGCTATTAGTCAAAAACAACGGAATTCCTCACTTATCGATTTCAAAATTTGTTGATTGATCCATCAACAAAAGCGATCCTCAGGAGGTATCTCACTCAAAACCATAAGCTAAACATGAAAGAACTTGAATAACTTTGTTTTTCTAAAGGAGTCGTCATTTTCTATCAGGAACGCTATGTCATTTACAACCCCGGCGTATCACCTAGGAGTATTTAACCTTGCAAGGTGGTCCTTGCTGATTCACACGGGATTACACGTGACCCATGCTACTCGGGTCTTATAAAAAACAAAAAATCTAAATATTTAAATATATTCAAAAACACTTACCAAAAATCCCAAACAATTGGTAAATTGTGTAAAAAACTTATTTTAAAACGCTTTCAAATTTAATATAAATTTTAAAAAACGTTTTCAAAAAATTATAAAAACGTTTTTAAGTTTAAAAAACCTTTTTAAAATATGAATTTTAAAATTTAATTTTAAAAAACGTTTTTAAAAAAATTATAAAAACGTTTTTAATTGTAAAAAACTTTTTTACAAATACGAATTTTAAAAAACGTTTTTAAAATACAAATTTTAAAAACGTTTTTTTCAAAAAAATTTAATTTTTAAAAACGTTTTAAAAAAGTTTTTTAGAATTAGTAACTTTTGAAAAAACGTTTTTAAAATTAAAAACTTTGTAAAAACGTTTAAAACTACAAAAATGTTTTAAAACATTTTATAATCTAAACTTAAGTAACAACTAATCAACATATTTATATCCTAAAAATAAATTCCACAACAAATTAATCATATCTAACAATCTACAAGCATATAACAAACGTAATTTCTCTATAAATGCTATTATCTAGCACCCTAAAAGCATAATTTCTCTATAAATCCTAATATCTAACAACCTAAAATCATATAACAAACATAATTTAAGAGAAATGAAAGAAAACTTACATTTTTTGGGTTTTGAAGGGAGAAAAACGGTGAGAACTCGACGAGAAACAGAGAGAAAATTCTAGAGAGAGAGTGTGATTTCCGAAATGAAAGAAAAAATATGGGCTCGTTCTATATAAAGACGAATTTCCGATGGGCAAATCCGTCAGAAATGAAAAATAAATAACAATTTGGCGGTCAAAATTCCCGCGTTTCCCAATTTTTGGCGGTGGAAAAATGTATTCCGTCGCAAATCCGTCAGAAATTTCTGACGGATTTCCGACGGCTCTGATTCGGTGCATGTGTTTTGATTGGGTGGTCAACGCGGTGGGAAAAGTTATAATAAATAAATATATGACCGTCGGAAATCCGTCGGAATTACCAACAGATTTCCGACGGATTATCGACTGTTTAGGGTTTAGAGGTTCGAAATTAGCGGAAAATGTAAGAAAAACATTAACAAACATTGTAAATTTCTATTCTACACTATTAATGTTTACAAACCATAATCTAAAACACATTTTAAACATTTTGATAACATGTGTATCACAAAACATATAAATGATCCTTAAGGTGTATGATATATTAAGGTAACACTAATGTCATGTGTTACTTTAAAGACAAAAACTTTAAAACTATATTTGTTTATGATTCTTTTAAGTTGTCGGAGTTGTAAAACATGCATATCCTAAAACAATTGTAAAAGTGTTTTTGCAAATTCTTCAAAATGCGAAACTCTAAACCCTAAACCGTCGACTTTCCGATGGCTATCGGCTAAAATTTTGAGCCTCGTACTAAAATTCGAAAATCATTGGACCGGAGGTGAAACGCTCGGACTAAAACCTCACAAATGGAAAAGGGTTTGTGTCGAGACAGAAATAAAAAATATGAGGCTTAAGTGAAATCAAAAATTGAATGTCGTCGGAAATTCCGACGGATGACGATTTTAATTAGTAAAATTGAATGTTGTCGGAAATTCCGACGACTATCGTAACATTCACTAAGTCCCTAAGTTTGAACAATTTTTAAAAAATTAAAATTTTAAAAATTTACATCAAGTAATTAAGAAAGTAAGATCAATATAAGATAACAAAATACTTGTATTAATTGAGAATCTAAAAATTGAACATTAATATTATTTATTACATGAAAAATATCAAAATATTAGTCACTAAAAACAACAACAAAAATATATTACTACTCAGAATCCATGAATAATCCGAAGAAGCTGAAGTTGAATCTTCGTCAAATTCTCCTATCTCGTCTTCTGATTCTTCAAAATCCTCAACATCTGCTTCTACGGTGAGATCAACTACAAGGTCTACGTCAAGTGAATAATCAATCGAACCTAAGGAACCAAGTGAGCTTTGCTGCATCGGGCCATAATCAGAAACTCCAGCTACCATCCCTCTCGGATTTATCGACATCACTGTTATCCAAGGGTCTTGCTTGTTCTCCACCCGGGGGTAACGAACGTAGCATACTTGGTCGGCTTGTGAAGCAAGGATGAATGAATCGTATTTCTGAAGTCTCCTTCTCAAATGTATTGTCGTAACACCGAATTGGTATTGGCGTACCCCTTCTCCATCTAATTGGTTGTACCAATCGCAGTAAAATGCAGTGCACCTCAAGTCGAGCATTCCCGGGTAATGAACTTATAATATTTCGCGTAGGATACCGTAGTATACCAGATCACCGGATTGAGAAGAGATACCATAATCGGAAGTTAACCGCATCTTGCCTTCCTGTAGAATCTTGAAAGCATAACCACTAACTACGTGGGAAATGATCTCACGAAGGACCTGATGTAACCTGTATCAATGAAACTATGTGATATTAACAGTTGTTGTTTTTTTTATATAATTTAACATTTCAAAATAAATATTTACGTAATATTGCAACCAATGACCAAACTCGTTCTGTTTGCGTTCTCCTAGTTGTTCCTCTGTGAAATGCGGGAAGAAATCATGTATTTGAGCCATGTAGATACTGTGAAGCAATTGTAAGAAACATTATCAAATGTGTAGCAAACTTTAATTAAATTAGATGATTGGAATAATTAATTAATATTTATTATTAAACATTTATCAATTCAAATTAATTTTTACCTCTCAAACGGCAGAACTTCGTCGCAGTTTGTGAGAATATACATATGCAAGTGATCTCGCTCAGCCTCTGTTAACCTTCGGTCCTTGCATTTTCCACTATGTCGTCCGACTTGCGAAAATATATTAGGGACATCGACTCGATAGATCGGTCTTTCGCCTCCATCATCGTGACGTCCAGGTCTTCGACTCTTCGTTCGGACTTGTGGCGCAAAGTAGTATCCGACAAAATTTGAAGTCTCTTCATTGACTCTATGTGCAACTACAGAACCCTCAACACTGCTTAAATTGTTCACATTCTTCTTTAGATGAAACATATACTGCTCAAACAGATACATCCACTTGTATTGTACATGGCCACCAAGTTCTGCTTCCCGAGGTAAGTGAATCAGAAGATGTTCCATCACATCAAAAAAGGACGGTGGATTATCTTCTCGAGATTGCAAGGATCACAAGTATCTTTCCCTCCAGATTTTTTTATTCCTTTTACTGTAAGTGATCTTGTGCAGATATCTCGAAAGAAAGCACATATCCATGCATATGAGACGAGAAAATTTTAATAATGACATGACAATAATAATAATGATATATATATAATAATAATAATAATAGTAATAATAATAATAATAATAATAATAATAAAAAAATATATCTGCAATTGCTTCATGGACGTTTTGTGGTAGAAGACCGGGAAATGCAAATGGAATGAGGCGTTGCATGACAACATGACAATCATGAATCTTCATCCTAAAAAACTTTCCTTCTCCACTATCAACGCAATTCCGAATGTTATATGCATATCCGTCTGGGAATTTAACATTATGCTTAACCCAATCGAAGAACTCTTCCTTTGACATCACATCTAAACAGAAAACGGGGATCGGACATTTCCCGTTCGCCATAACATGAAGCTCCTTACGAGAACATTTTTCTGGCAAATCCAATCTAGACTTCAAATTGTCTTTCGTCTTCCCTTGTACATTAAGAACGGTGTTCATGATGTTCTCGAAAAAGTACTTCTCGATGCGCATGACATCTAGATTATGCCTCAACAAATGATCCTTCCAATATGGCAAATCCCAGAAAATACTCTTCTTATGCCAATTGGGTTGCTCGCCACAACCGTCAACACGCTCATGCCCGTTACCACCACATACAGCCGTCCTCTCAGCCCCAAAATCTTTGAACTGAGTCAAAAAATAATAACCGTCTAACTCAGGAGGTGGACCATCAAACACTCTCTTGTTCTTTGTAAACAACGTCTTGCTTCTACGATACGGATGGTCACTCGGTAGGAATCGTCTATGACAATCAAACCAAGAGGTCTTCGTCCGTGCTTCAATTGAAACACATCAGATGGACATGATAACCTTCCATGAGTTGTCCATACAGATAACATACCGTATGCTGGAAAATCACGTATGGTCCACATAAGTACCGCATGCATCATAAAATTCTGTTGTAAGGAAACATCGAACGCTTGAACACCATGTTCCCACAACATTTGCAACTCATAAATCAATGGCTGCAGGAACACATCAAGTGATCTCTTAGGATGCTCTGGGCCAGGAACAAGAATGATGAGGAAGAGAAACTCTCGTTTCATGCACAAAGATGGCGGCAAATTGTAAGGTGTCACAATTACTGGCCACAACGAATATTGCCTCTCATGCTTCCCAAAAGGGTTGAAACCATATGTGCATAATCCAAGGTATACATTCCTTCGCTCATACGCGAAACTAGGATACACTGCTTGAAAATGTTTCCATGTTTCTGCATATGAAGGATGCTCAATTTCTCCTTCGGATGTATGCTCTGCATGCCATCTCATAGACTCCGCAGTGCGCTCAGATTGATATAACCTCTTCAACCTCTCTTTATCGGTAAATACCACATCCGCTTATACGATACTAGAACTCTCCCACTTGTATCCTAAAACCGAGGTTTGTGACAAAACCGACATGCCGAGCGGTCTGCGTCCTCTATCCAATAGATCATACAGTTGTCGATGCAAACATCTATCATCTGATACGGCAAACCAAGATCGGCTACTAGTTTATGTATCTCGTAGTACGAAGCTGCAGCAAAATTATCTTCAGCCAGATATTCTTTGAAGAATTCAGCTATCGCATCCACACAATCCTCACTCAAATGGTGATCCGTCTTTATGGTCATCAACCTAGTTGCAGCTGATAACGGCGAATGACCCACCCTACAACCTCCGTATAATGGCTGCTTAGCTGCAATTAGCATATAAAAAAACCTTTGCGCTTCAACATTAGGTTCCTCGACTCTATCTTTATCCTCAGCAAACGATTGTACATTTTCACAAAAAGCATCGTGCACCATCTGAACTCTACCTACGTTTTCCGCTTTCGTTGTTGGTTCCTCTAATCTACCCGCACTATAATATTCAATAGTGCTACCATAATCCACCATTGATTCACTTTCCCCGTGACAATACCAAATCTTGTAACCCGACATAAACCCAAATCTATACAGATGCAACCATATTGTTATGACAGATTTAGAATTACGATTCTTACATTCGTTACAAGGACAATACATCTTACCGGTTTGTATTGTCGTCTCTTGGTTTGTCGCAAAACTCATGAATTGCGCCGTTCCTTCTACGAACTCCTCTGTGCATAAGTTCGTCGTTGGATCCTGATGAGGTATGTCCATCCACGATCGAAAATAATCATTCCGATTTGAAGAAGACATTTTGTGACTTTTTTTATTGTGCCATTTTTTAAAAAACATTGTTTGGAATGAGGGGATGTGGGTAATTATATGAAAAATATGCGCCGTTTTCGACGGATTTCCGACGGAAATCCAAACGGCTCTATAAAACAGCTTAATTTCCGACGAATTTCCGACGACTTGTCGGAATATTTAAACGGCTATATAACGGTCATATTACCGTTTAAATTGTCGTCGGAAATACGTCCGGAAAAAACGGCTACATAACGTCTACAAAATAACTTTTTCCGACGAATTTCTGACGACTGATTCAAAATTGTCGTCAGTAATTCGTCGCGAATTTGTTGGGAATTACCGACGGATTAAAGTCGTCGGAAATCTTGTGGGTATTTAAAGCCGTTTTTAAAAAAAAATTGTTTGGAATGAGGGGATGTGGGTATTTATATGAAAAATATGCGCCGTTTTCGACGGATTTCCGACGGAAATCCAAACGGCTCTATAACGGCTATAAAACAGCTTAATTTCCGATGAATTTCCAACGACCCGTCGGAATATTTAAACGGCTACATAACGTCTACAAAACGACTTTTTCCGACGAATTTCCGACGACTGATTCAAAATTATCGTCAGTAATTCGTCGGGAATTCGTTGGGAATTGCCGACGGATTAAAGTTGTCGGAAATCTTTCGATATTTCCGACGGTATTCCTACGACATAATTTTCGTCGGTAATTCCCGACGGATTTTTGAGGGCCGTAGAATTCGTCAATCCGTCGGGAATCCGACGGCAAAATCACCGTCGGAAACAACGCTGTTTTCTTGTAGTGTGATTTACAAATCTAAAAGCTTTTACGACCAAAGTGTAGATTATAAAATAAGACAAAAAGGTAACAATAAACATAAATCAAGTGGAAGTACAACCCATGGACTCTAAGAGGTTTAAGTACAAAATAGCAGCTCTTATGGAGTATATGATATTGGTAAGCAAGACATTGCATTGAATCATATCCTATTGATCACTCAGGCGCATGTTACTAATATATCAGAAAATATATATATNGTTATTTATAACAATATCATTGAAAATATTAATTAAATAACTCATTGAAAATAGTCAAAATATTTAAATAACTCATTAGGTTTCAAAATAAAAAAATTCAAGTTTTTGTTGCGTTTCCATATGTTTCCAAGATGGAAACGAACGTTTACATCGCGTTTTCATGATGGAAACGAGACCGTTTTCGTCGCATTTCCAAACTTTGATTTTTAAGAAACATGTTATGAACGCATTTTGAACGTGTTTCCAAGAGATTCAGTTTCCAAAAAGTTTTCGAAACGGGAAACGAACATCAGACGAAATTTCTATGCAACTTAGATAACATGTTATCAATCATAATTTAACAAACAATTTAAAATTTTTTAAAAAAAACTATTTTAATGACAAAAATAATATAAAAATACAAACAAGTGTAATACATAAGTAATTTATGCAAAACTAACTTATCAAATGATAGATGAAAGATTATCCAAAATACAAACTATTATATACTATTGAGTTTTTAGTATCATTCATCGATATCAAATGCATTTGAAACAAAAAAAATTAAGATTATATTATCAAATACTTTCATATGACTAAACTAAATTACCTTTTTAATATAAATATAACACTGTTTAACTATAATATAACATTGTTCCCCAATATTATTGTTAGTTTAATTATGGATTGGAAGGTAATAATGTTAAATTTTAATTTACATTTCTTTTTATTTTGTGATATTTAATTTGGCTAATTGGGTTCGCTGTCGATCTTTTGGATTAGGCAATATAGGACTCATTGTTCAAAAAGTCATATTTTCCAAGTTGTACACTAAGTGTTTTTTTTCATAAGTTGACTTTATGCACCAGCATATTATATTTGATTTCATTACACAAAAAGTTATTTAGCCTAAACTGAGCATCATGTGAGGATCATCGTGTTTGGAAGGCAAAAGTTTGTCGAGGACAAGGACATCACGGAATGCATCAATAGACTGAAGATCCTCGGTGCTAATGTCGTCTGCGATGGGCTCGGCCACGATTCTGCTGCTGGTCCTTCGAGTCTTCCTCTTGAACGAGTTCTTGAATTTGTTTGATGCGCTTATCGCTTTCTTTTTAAACGAGCTTATCTTCACTATCTTCCTATCATCCTCTGAAATCCCCATATCTAAACCACACATGGATGATTATATAGTTTACATTAACATTAGGCAGGAGAGAAAAATTATATTTATGGCTAAGACAAATGCATTGACTTATAACCTTGTTTGGTGTCAGCCATGGTTTGGTTGAGCTTAATGAAACACCTATAAGACGATTAAGATTGTTTCAAATAAAATATACGCCGGATTTTTTTTTTTTTTTTTTTTTTTCTAAATCGCCGAGGCCCATACATCTCGTAGGCCCATACATCTCTGGAGCGGGGTCCAAACTATGTTAAATTCACTATGTTGGAGGAGACCCTTCTCAATGGGAATCAAACCCATAGCCGGTAGAAAAGGCACATATCCACTCTTCCTTAACCATTAGGCCAATTCAACGTTGATTACGCCGGATTATTCATACAATTGATAGGAAATACAAATCGAATAATGAAACGCACAAAGCGCAATCCCAGAGAAGGGTAGATGGATCAAGGGAGAGAGAATCCAAAATAAGAATAATCAAGATTAAGAGAGGGAACCAAAGAGATTTTAAAATTTTACCTTGTTGGAGATGAGTGCTTGAGAGGGGAAAGGGTGGAAGATGGTAATGGAGAGGATCATTTGAAATTAAGACATGTAGAAAAGTACTGGAATTTCAATCTAACAAGCCATTGATAAGGTCCAAAGATTTTTTTTTTTTACAACTTGTTTTTTCTTCATATTTGGAAATGAAGATGTGTGTGATATAATGTTAAAATTCATAAACAACCAATCAATATACAGAAGAGAGAATGACGCCAACGGCGACTAACTGCAGCCCACTACTTAGAGATTAAATCTATTTTACATTTTTACCGTTGAAAATCCGTCGGAAACAGCCGTATATTATATATATATATATATCAGTTTTACCGTCAATTCTTTACAATAACACATATAATAGATGAAAAATTATCCAAAATACAAACTATTACATAATTATTGAGTTTTAGTATCATTCATCGATATCAAATGCATCCAAAATACAAACTATTACATAATATGGTTTATATTTTCAAATAAATACTAACTAAACTAAATTACTTTTTAAATAAATATAAATTTTAACACTGTTTAACTACAATATTAAATTTAATAGTTAAAAAAACTTTTATTCCGTGCATAGCAGTGTATCATCTAGTTTAATTATTATTATTATTAATAAATTAAGCAATAAAAAAAAATCCTACTTAAATCCTACCACAGGATGCCCATCCCGATCCTACTTCATCATGCTGCAAAGGACGCTGATTCCAACTGCTGTCGTCGAGACAAGTATACCTAAGCCGTATTTGAAGAAATCATATTTTGTAGCTTCTAATTCAGCTCCAAACCCATGAAGTTCCTGAAACACCAAAGCATATTATGCCTTATGGTTTTAAGTTTCAACGTGAAAATTGTAAGAGCGCATTTCAATCCTACTCTGTTTTTTAATTGAAAATATGGAGAAATAGGTTGAAGAGCCATCTATTCATAACTCCATTTTACAGATTTTAATTGAAAAATGGAGTAGGGTTGGAGATATTCTAAGATGAAAATTTCATAGTATTAAAAAACTATACCTCGCCAAGCTTGCTAAGCTTGTTTCTGCTTTGTTCAATTTCAACCCTGTTTCAAGTGAGAATTCTTAGTTTCCGATTTGTTAAAGCATATAACAAGCATTGAGAATGTGTGAACAAAGTTGGTCACAACAGACCTAAGCTCAATTCGCATCTTCTCCATATCACGTCGTAATTTTTCCATCTCCCGTTGCACAACAGTAGAATGATTCTCCTTCACAAACAATAAAGAAGACTTGGAATCGTAATTCTTCTCACTAATGTATATATATATATATAGGGAAGATTCACATTGCAGTAAGAATCGATACATTTTACCAGACTTTTTCTAGCAATAAGTGCAAAGAGAGAATTAAGTTGGAAAGAAAAATTAAACAATTAAACTAAATTGCTCAGAGCTTCTCATGTGTTATATGTATGAACTAACAAGCAGTAGTTGGATCACAAATGTCTAAAAAGGAGGTAATCCTAAACAAATTTGTAACTGAGACAATCACTACAACAGCCAGCCAAAGAGTTTCAAGGTTCTGAACCAATAGTAATCACAAACAAGCACTACTTTATATGCAAAACCAAATCATAAAAGGTATATGTTACCTGAGAATTCTTTGACAGATTTGAATCTTTAGCGATCAGCTCGGAAATTCGGCGGTAAGAGGAGCCAAGACCTCGAGAATTTGCGACAGAAATCGCGGATTGAGCGCTTAACATAGCCAGACGCTTGCACGAGGCCATCGATCGATAGCAACAACAAACAAATTGAATCGGGGAAGCGAGAAAGAAGATTTAGGAACTACGATCAATTAAATCGGAATAGGAGAGTCGGGAGGATTTACCTAGAAGACGACGGATTACTTTCTGGGCTTTGATTTCTCTTCGGTTTTGGGACTTTGACTATTTATAAAACTACCCTCTACGAGTATTTTATACCAAATCGCAATTTTTTTTTTGAGCCGACTTCCAAAAACACAATCTATTTTGTTACTTGCTTGCAGGCCGGCCCAATATGGCCCTGGGGCAAAAATAAAATAAAATGTAAAACTATTTTTTTTTTTTTAATTTGAAACGTAATTAATAATTATGATTTCTATCATATATATTAACGAGAAGTAAGTTGGCCTCTCATTGAAAGAGAAGTAAGTTGGCCCTCTCATTGAAACCTATGGCCATATTAGGCCGGCCCAATATCGCTCCGGGGCGAAACAAAAAAAAATGTAAAATTAATTTCTTAAGATTTTAAAATGTAATTATGATTTCTATAATCAGATATAGATTAAACTCGTGTTTAATTATCCAAAAATATGGATTTGTAAATCTCTTTAAAAAAATATGAAATTGATCTAAATAACTTAAAACAAAAAACTAACTGATAAAAAACATCAATTTTTTTTTCAAAAAAACAATATTATTTTCTCGGACTGAATTGTTATGACGTGTGTTGATAAATAACACAAATTTAGACGTACAAACTTTAAATATGAATCTAGTGAGCAGACGATTAATCATGTCCTTTTCGAGTGTCCACCGGCGATGCAAACATGAGCTCTATCTATGGTTCCTAGTGCACATGGAATTTTCCATGTGACATCGATTTTATAAAAATTTGGATTATTTTTTCTGGCGCCAACCGACGAACCATAAGAATTCTCGATTTCCATGGATACTTTGGTATATATAGAAGGTTAGGAAAGACGGCGCTCGTCTCATGTCGCCGCCTCTGTCAACGACGAACCTCCGCCTTTGATTTCTTCGACTCTTCCTTGGCTTCTCCGGGAAGGAAGCTTGCCCGGCTTTGTTTCGGCAAGGGAGGAAGGAGAAGACCGTTCATCTTCCTTGGCTTCTCCAAGATAAATCTCGACTTCTCAGTCTGTCGTTGTGTCTTCCAGCGCCGTCTTTGTCCACCGAGAGAGACCCCAATTCTATTTCATCGAAAAAGAATTATTTAATTCTATTTTTATTCATCCAATCTTGTATTTTTTTATTTTCTTATATTATAATTTTAATTATTTTGTTATTATCATATTGTAATTTTTGTGTATTTTTTAACTAAAGATAATAAATATAAAAATATAGGACTTTATTGAGTCATTTAATTTTAATTTTTGATGCAATTTTTACTCTTGATGATGTGATCACCCTAAGAAGAGAACTCTCTAATTATATATAAAAATTTTATCTTTTCTTTTTCAAGAAAAAGAAAAACAAAGTCTCAAACTCACTCGCATTGTAAAATTGTAACACCACATCAATTCTTTTTTAATGTATTTGCACAATCCGTCAAAGATTCTTCCTTTCGCTTTTAAATCGGTCAGTGATGATTTTTTCTTCCTCCCATTTTGCTTACGTCTATAGTTATACACGTGCTTCGATTATCGATTGTTATGCAAATTCGTTCAATTTGGATTGTTTTTGATGGTTAAATTAACCCTATTTGTATCGATTTTCTCAGTCTCTGCTGCCTTTTTCCCGAAGGCGGCTCTGTAATTTCTATCGCAAATCATTATCCATTGCAAACATCTCCAAGGTTTTTATTTCCACCGTGGCAACTACTCTCAATGACAATGCCACTATGCCTCAAAGGACTTACCAAGTTGTGGTCGCTGCAACTAAAGAAATGGGTATTGGTAAAGACGGGAAATTGCCATGGAATTTGCCTACTGATCTCAAGTTCTTCAAGGACATAACTCTCACCACATTATTACTAGAGTTTGTCAGGCATACCGGTTCCTACTTTTCCTGCTCCTTTCTTTCTGTCAACTTGATCGTCTCCATGTATGTTTATATGCACTTTTCTCACATATGCTACACTTGTGCCATCCTGTGAAACATTATGTTTGCACATATTAACAAGGAACTTTCATAAAAGTGAATGAATAACAGAGACAAAAACTTACCAGAGGAGAATTCTAATGAGCTTCCGGAGAATTCTCATGAGCTCGGCTACCGTAAATTTTTGCACACATGTAAGCTGAATATTCATAAGAAGTGATCAATTCAGTTTTCAGTTTGTAAAGTCAGAATATGAGAAACGAATCAAAAGACATACCTGCTAAACCAAGATTACCGTAGATCATAACTCGACAAAGTAACTCTGCACGGGCTAATCCCATTGTAGCTATTCAAATCATTTATCATTCTTTAGATAAGAGCAAAATTGGAGAATCTCTAAGCACATTAAATTGAAGATTCGAACAAACAAAAGAGGTAAGAAGAGATCAACCTGGTTTTTAAAATCAGAGTACGATACTACGATCTTTGTTCACTGAAACGAAATGTTTCAGTTCTCTGGGATAAAGAACTGCGAAAGAGACCAAAGCGATTCAAAATTGGCTGTAAGTAAGAAATCCTAAAACAATGGAAGACTGATAATTCCATTGGCTGTAAGTAAGAAATCCTAAAACAATCAAATGAAAAAACCAGAATATACTAAATATACTAACATCGAAGACTGAAAATCGGCGAACGGAAACAAATTCAAAATTGAAACTCGAACGAAACAAAAGAGAGAGGAACAGATCAATACAGCGTTCGATTTACAAAATCAGAGTTGAATCTTCTTTCTGTGAAACGGGATCCTGGATAAAGAACTGCAAAAGAGACAAAGCGATTCAAAATTAGCTGTAAGTAGGAAATCGTAAAACGAAGACTGAAATCGGCGAACGGAAACAGATTAAATTGAAGACTCGAACGAAACAAAAGAAAGAAGAACAGATCAATACAGCGTTCGATTTACAAAATCAGAGTTGAATCTTCTTTCTGTGCAACGGATGTTTCATTTCTTAAGTCGATTCAACAATGGCAGAAATAGAAACCCTAAGATCATGAGAGAGAAGATACAGTACTCACCCAGGAACCGCGCCTCTCAGCTTCGCTTCTTGCTCTCTCTCTCTTAGCCTCTGCGTGATCAGATTCAAATTTTAAAAGAGAGAGAGAAGAGATTATAAAGAATGCGTTGCTTCGATAAACGTCGTCGTTTTATGACTCTCGATAACATCAACTAAAAAGTCTAAAACTAAAAGCTGCTGCACAAAACGAAACTGTTTCAGCCTCAGGAATGCAAAGCCTCTTGACCTTAACGCTTTATTGATTGAAATTTCAGCCAATATACAGTATTTTCGGCAAATCATTCAATGAATAAACAAACGTATTAAAATTACAAACAAAGTTTATTATTACATATGACTAGTTCTTGTTCCAAGTTCATGATGCTTCTTCTTCTGCCGGGTGTGTTTGTTTCTCAGCGTTTGCTGACTCCAACTTCCTCAGAGTACTCGAACTTATCTTGTTTCCACTCGATCCATCGGAAACTGTTTCCACAACCTGATTTACACAAGCATGTCAGTTAAAATAATGACCGAAAATCTTAAAATGCAACAAGAGGTTAGTCAAATCACAAAGAAACAAATTCGGTTGGATTCTTGAAGCACGAATGTGAATAGAAACACAACATGGGAGAAAAAGTTTAATTGACAGAAGGTGAAACCTGACAACAATAGCTTCCAAAGTTTCATCGACAATTGAAGGACCATATGGATCGGTAATGGGTTCGGCTTCTACAACCAGCTCGGGCTTGATAGACTACACACGAACATGGAGAAAAGTAAAAACGATAAACTATACTTCATCTTTTTTTCATGGCAGTAAGAACTAAGTAGACTATGTGAGTATATAAAAGCCTGATGATAAGTTCCACATGTAATTACCTTGGCCTAGTTCTCTTTCTTCCATAGGTTGTATCATTTCAGAGAACTACACACACAAAAGAGTGAAATGAGGAGAAATAAGACCTCAAAGAATTCATCAACAAAGCATAACAGTTTTAAGACTTTCAGCTTTTTTAGACATCTTCAGAACAAAGATGTTCAAAGGGTCTTCTTTTGCCTCTTGATCATAAGGATATCGTTCCAACTCGAGATCAATCAAGGCCACTCAACTTAGCTATATAAGACTTCAATCTCACATAAGCTCTGAAATCGTACCAAAGTTTGCCAAATTCCTCCTTCTGGAATGATTCGCTAAATCAAAACGGTGTAAATGCTAACTGATCTAGGCCAAAAAGGGCATGATAGCTTACTTGCTTGTTAGTCAACATCGGACCATCACTATCCAATCCCTGGCCAGCTCCGGTGCGGCCTGATTTTTCCATACCCAACACAAAAATTCGATAATTACTTGATTCTGAAAAACCCTATACATAAGCAGAATCGATGACCAACGTGCAATCGACCGAACGTACAGCCGAGAATTCTCCGGAGACATCTTCCGCAGCTGCCATTTTCGATATCAGAGTATGAATCAACCATCTTCTGCTCCGCGTAAATTCAAGCGTTTTCCAGAATCTGCTTTTGCCTTTTTTTTCCACTATACTCACTGATCTGTTTCCCTCTCTCTCTCTCTCTCTCTAATTTGCATTGATACATTGAGAATAATGTCTAAGAGTATCGCAGACAATTCGTCCACCCTGAGTGAAAGATATAGACAAACTGATATTGAAAGAATGTATGTGTTTCTTCCCATCTTCTGTTGTTCTTGGATCCGGAGCTCTACGGAATGAGACGGAAACTCTGTCTCCGGAGCTGTAAAGATAAAGCTGAGGACATGGTGGATGATTTTCGTCAGCCTCCTGCAGCAGAAACAATAACTCAGCTTAATCAACCGAACAGACAAGAAGAAGAAGATGGGTGTCTACTGTGTAGTGTGAAGCTTTACATGTTGACATCCGGGAAGTTTAAGAGGATGGGGAAGAGTTTATCTATAGATGAAAGCATCATGTTATCGATTCCTAGAGGTTCCTTCTTTTGTGGGATTGAAGCGTCGTCTTCGCTTATGGGACTGTTTGTTTCTGTGTTTATGGTGGAGCTATGTTTCTTCAGTATAGCAGCGTAAACTCAGCTGCCCAATCTGCAAGAGAAATATTAACCAAAAGGTATACTTATTGATAATCTATGGCAGTGAAATGATTAGGTACACGAAACATTTTTTCAACGAAACGGAATTTAGAGCTATGAGACGATCTGTTCTACCAGGAAGAACAAGCTCAGACATTTACTATGAAGCTCATACTTTCCAATGAGAACAAGATCACATTCGCAAGATATTTCGACCAATGCACCATTAACCTGTGTATGTTGGCTAAATAACCAAAAGACAACAGCGGTTTTAAACCATAGCTATGGTCTTTCCGTTATCTGTTTAGAAAACTGATTGCTTAGATATCAAAGCCTGTATTAATCTAGAATTATTCAACATAAAAATTCAACTAGTAGAGCTTTCACACAATTGATCCAAAAAGAGATTTCTCTTTCTCTCTAGAAAGCAACGACCTACAACAATGTTGGCCTTTACAAGTTCAAAAATTCGTTAGTTGGATTAGTTTCCACTGCCAATACAAGAAAATGAAGCACTGGAAAAAACTCCAAAAGCACATCCTTAAAGAACAAACCTTGGTATTTAGGGGATCTGCTCCTCTCGAGTGGATGATTCAACCCTAAAATCTTTTCTACAAAATATTGTCTTCCCACGAAGCTCTCGAGCAAGGCACCATAGCTGCCAAAAGTAAAAGGCCCACCAAGCTTAAAATTCAGCACATTTATCAGCTAATTCAAATCAACACTAAATCCATCATCATCAGCTATGAGGATATCAAAATCACAACTCAGTTCTTGTGCAATACACAGATGAAGGATTTGTTTCATCAACCTACACAAGCCAACCGGTGTTGCTGAAACTGTGGAATATCAAGCATTTTTCTCTACCTTCTTTCTCCGATACCCAATTGGCCAATTCGTTCCCAACTTGAGCAATCCATCGGCCAAGATTTAGCATCTAAGGTCGTTAATTCCCCTGGAATTATGCGTTCGGTTCGGATCGGAAAGGGTTGGCGTGAACGGCGGAGTTATCGAGACCAAAATTCAACGTTAGCGAAAAGAGTGATTTGAACAGATTCGTATTCGGGGGAAGCGATTGAGGATTCCCGTGAAACGGCATTGTGAAAGGGAAAACAAAGCTGATTTGTAGATTTGATCGAACAGGATCTGGTGAGAAGGAGACAACGATTGAGAGCAGAAGTACCGAAGATTCTTGCAGTTGCCTCCATGGCGGATTTCGGACGATTCGGAAAATGGGATAACAAAAAGGAAAAAAGGGTTTTCTAGTTAAATTTCTTCAGTGGTGATTATGTGAATGAGATGATCTGTATACGAATGTAGTTTCTATTTTTATTATGCAGAGCTCAAACTCCACAATGTCATTTTTGCTACATGAATATTATTTTAAAAATATTAGTAAAAAATTTAATTTATAAACTGGATTATATTTAGCAATTAAAAATATTAGTAACAAATTACCCCGAGTGACTGGAACCATATATCTCGGATGTACCGAGGCGTATGACTCAAATTTGCGTGCGGCTATGTGAAGTTAACTTTAATGGTGTTGGCCACACTCAATTCCCGATCTTGTTGTCGGCGTCAAACCTGAAATTTAAAAGTATGTTGTTAGTTAAATATATAATTAATTATATCTAACTAAAATTTAATACGATACAAAATAAATTTATTACAATATATCCTACAATATATGTACTCAGTGGTATGTCCGGGTCTTATTGAGGCAACGATGAATGGGTTGGCCGGCGAAGAATGTCGGCGACGCGCAACATAATGGGTCGGCCCGGTGGTGGGACTTCATGTGGCGGCACATCCGGTGGCGGCATAACCGGTGGAAAAATACAATCTTATTCACTAATATTAAACATTATTTAAATGAACTTTATAATTTTCTTCAATTCTCACAAATTTATTTTAATCATTTTATTTTTTTCTTGTTATTCCAGATTAAAATTTAGATTTACATAATTACTTATGTGATTTTTTATTGTCGACAATTCTATTTTTATTCATCCAATCTTGTATTTTTTATATTTTCTTATATTATAATTTTTATAATTTTGTTATTATCATATTGTAATTTTTGTGTATTTTTTAACTAAAGATAATAAATATAAAAATATAGGACTTTATTGAGTCATTTAATTNAGATATCAATACAATATAGCCGTGATCAGAGAGATACCCATCTCTGCAACTGCATTTCCTTCATTGTTGCAGAGGAAAACCGCGGCGCTGGAGAAAGAGCGGCACATGAAGGCGGTTAAAGAGGTAGAAGCGGCAAAAGCGTTGCTTGCGAGAGAGTTTTGTCAGCGACAGATCGCGGAAGTGAATGCTTTAAGGACTTACTTGGAGAAGAAGAAAGTGATCGATCAGCTTTTAGGAACCGATCACCGGTACAGGAAATACACAATCGAAGAGAGATCGTTACAGCCACCGAAGGATTCTCGCCGGACAAAGTGAGAAGCATGAGAAGCAACGTATAAAATAAAACAGCTTTCAGTTTTGGTTAAGTTCTTGGTTTGATCCGGTTTAATTTATTTTTATGTTTGGTACTCTATATATAGGTTGAGGTTCTAAGCCAACTCCGACATAGTTCTCCTCCTCGGAGCTTGTCCGGAGAATGGTTGTTTGGTTTACGAGTATTTGGAAAATGGAAGCCTCGAGGAATATATATTTCACCGGAAAAATAAACCGCCTTTGCCTTGGTTTATCCGGTTTAGAGTAATTTTCGAGGTAGCTTGCGGTTTAGCCTTCTTACACAGCTCTAAACCGGAACCAATTGTTCACCGCGACCTAAAACCGGGAAACATCTTGTTAAACCGAAACTACGTGAGCAAAATCGCCGACGTCGGTTTAGCCAAGCTGGTTACAGATGTTGCACCTGATAATGTCACGATGTACCGGCACTCGGTTCTTGCCGGTACATTGCACTACATTGACCCAGAATACCATCGAACCGGAACCATTAGACCCAAATCGGATCTTTACGAGTTCGGAATAACCATTCTTCAGCTGTTGACTGCTCGTCAGCCGAGCGGGCTTGTACACTTGGTCGAAAACGCGGTAAAGAGAGGAACGTTAACCGAAATGCTAGACAAATCGGTTACCGATTGGCCTTTGGCGGAAACCGAGGAGTTGGCACAGATCGGTTTAAAATGTGCGGAATTTCGGTGCCGAGATAGACCGGATCTTAAAGGAGAGGTTATACCGGTTTTGAAACGGCTTATACAGTGTAACATTCCGATTTCTGGTATATGCGGAAAGGCTTATAAGAATTGATTTGGCTACCTATGTCACCAAAGTGCACTTATCTTTTCGGTCACTTGTCCAGAGAGAACTCCAGAGTTAAGCGTGCTTGAGCTAGAGCAATTTAAGGATGGGTGACCTACCGGGAACTGATTCGCGGTACCATGCGAGTGAGGACAAAACATGGGGAAAGATCACGTGGTGATTTTGTAGGGTCAGTAAACAAGACTTGCTATCTTTCCGGACTAGCGCACCGGCCGTCGGACGAGGATGGGGCCCACGGGCCGAGAGAGGGCGTGGGGCCCATAGATAGGGGCGGTCGGGGCGTTATACAGAGACTGCAAATTCGAAGATATAGAAAAAACGAAGCAATTTGCGTGCACCAAGTCATTACTTCTGTCCCATCTTAAGGGTGAGTAAAAGCTAACCCGGTTTGGTACGTGATAACCGGAAATTTGAACCGATTTTGATTTTGAATTTTCGTTTTGATACAGGAGATATTGGAGGAGCCAGAGATTGCAGCCGATGGATTCAAGTGCGAGAAGAAAGCGATTTTAGCGTGGTTTGAGAAACACAACATTTCACCAGTGACTCGACAAAAGCTCGACCACTTCAAGCTCACACCGAACCATACACTCCGGTCTGCAATTCGCGATTGGAAATCAAGAGTCCGGTTTTCTAATGCGGTTGTTAATATAACAGGTTGATTTCTCATTGTGGATTTTTCTACAAATTTTTTATTTGGAGTTGCAATATTTTTTAGTTATATGTAAATATATGGTTTGTAAGGTTTTATGTGGTGGACAGAAAAAGAAGAGAGTAATGTGGTTACTGGTTTGGTTTATGTTTTGTAAACCCATAAAAAATGGAAAATATAGGTTTGTTGTAAATTATCTGGTTACTGTATGAAATTATATTTGTTTTCCTCCGATAGGTTTGAACAGATGTACCTAGAGGTTTGCGGTTTGCATAACATATTTATAAACTATAGAGACCTTTACTTAGAGGTTTGCGGTTTGTATTTCTTTTTTTTCCTTAGTTATAATTCATATTTTGGATAATTCGGTAGAAGTTACAGCAGAATGAGTTATCATTTTATCAAAACCAAAATGAATGATTTTTTTTTTTTGTTGGTTTGGAACATATCCCAACCTTATTACAATAACTGTATAGGTATTTTTGTTTTCACTGAATTTTTCGTTATATAGTACAAAAGTGAAATACATTTTGATACATATATTTAAGAAAATGTTTTAAAAGATACACAATTCACACATCTCTTATATGGCTAAATACAATATGTTACTTAGTTAATGCTTTAAATGAAAAAAATTAGGGAAATAAATCCCAACCTGCTAGATCGATGCTTTTTGAATCGATCATGAGCCAGTTAATGGGCTAAGGTGGTATTTAAAGGATAACATGGGACAAAACATTAGTGGAATGCAAAGATGCCGGAACTGGCTTTAAGCAATGACATGCCTAAGGGAGGAACAAATTTTATCATTTAGGTACGAGACGGATTGCTCAGATTTGCTAAAAATAGTTGAGAACCCGAAGGACCGGCCTTCTTTCAAGTCATAATTAGATTTTTTTCTATAATCTTAAAGGTTTCTATGTCGACTACCTAACTGATATGCTCAAATTAATACCTTAAAAGTACTAAAGCAGTTGTTGTAATATATGTAGGGGTCGAACACAAGAACTCCAGATATCACTCAATAGATTATATAGATTAGAATTAAGCTAAACCAAAAGATGTAAACGAAAGCAGTTGCGTAAATTAAACGAGTTGTAAATCAATTGGAAAGAAGATAGGCTCAGGGTATTTCTTAGGAATTCAATGAATGTAAGTAAACTAACTAACATGATTCAGATTTAGCGCGGTTCTTGAACTCAAATTACTAAAGTATAGCTAACCAACTCTCGTTGCGAAAACTATCTAAGTCTAAATCCTAGAATTCCAAATCTCTTTGCGAATCCTAAAGTCTAAACCAGCTTTTAGTTCAGGTTTGATTTGTTCACAAAACAACTAAACCAAATCTCTTTGCGAATAGTTATTTTGCTCACCCTAAGTTCTATCAGGTAACTAATCGCACTCTCGTGCCTAACCAATTATCCTAAGTTCTAAGTTCCAGATTCGTCAACCTAGACTTAGCTATGAGAACAACCTAAGGTGAAGAACTAATTCAGATGGTGAATCCTAATTAACTAATTAACCTAACATTCAGAGAAAACCCTTATGAGAACCCTGAACCTAACAAATAATCTACTCAGACATGGTAATTGAAACAAGCAACATGATTGAATAGATCATCAAATAAAATAAGATAGAAGAGTAAAACAAGAGGTTCAAAATTGTCTCTCTCAAAAATCTCTCCAAAACCAAAGTAGAATCAAGCGTCCATCGAACGTCCTTGCCAAAGTGGCTTAAAAACCTAACTTAAACTCCTAAAACACGTTTTGAGCTTAATTGTAAATAATAAAGTTTTCTGGTCAATTTTGCAATTCTTCAACTCTTCATAAAAGTCGCGACTTGTGTCTTGCTGCAGTTGGTATCGACCGATACTAGTCAGTATCGATCGATACTGAGGCTCCAAATCGGGTACTCAGCACACGAACTTCTGTTTTGCTCCAAAATGCACCAAAAAGCTCCAATATCTCCAATTATGCTCCAAACGTGCTAAAACCTGTAAAAGACTCTAAAACACTACAAAATAGTAGAAAGACTCTATAAAACGGACCTATATTATGGCCTAAAAGGGGTAAAAACCATGGTATATCAACTCCCCCAGACTTAGCATTTGCTTGCCCTCAAGCAAATAGAAGACTAAACCAGAGAAAGAGGTTTGAAAACACGGAGACTCACCTGTTCATGAAACACTGCAATGACCCTTTTCCCAAGCACCCAAATGTTACCTAACCAGTTCCAAATCTAACCACCATGTACTTCTCCGCAGACATTCGCAGCTTCCCCAGACTACACACATTATTTCGCAGCATTGTTCAATTAAACCCTTCATCGCCAGTTTCATCGTTGTGATTAATACCAAGAACCTTCTAGACTCTTTCCCATACAATATCATGACAAGGAACCACCCAATTTCACACTTTTTGTATCACTTTCTCTCCCCCAGACTTATTTCTTATGTTGTTCTCTTTTTTTTTTCTTTTTTGTTTTAGATTCGCATATACACATCAAGGTACGAGACGCGAGTATTGATGGTGTTTGCCACCGAATCCCCGTTTCTTCCCTCTCAATGTATCAAAGGGTGTAGGCGAATAATGGAATCATAGGAAAATCCTAGCCTCGCTTCCAACCTTTGTGTGATCATTCCTCACCAAGTAGAATAATGGGATTGCTGGAAATTTTCCTAGCCCTCTACTCAGAAGAAAATCATTTCATCTTTTATGCTCTTATTTATTAACTTATAACAGGAGGGGAGAGAGATACTATTACTTTTAAACACATGTGTTCTTTTGTCAGATATGAATGAGGAATCAAGCTCTGTGAATACTAACCACATCGATGAAGTGCAAAAATTTGGCTCATGCTTTAAAAGAACTCTGCTGGAAACATGTGTGTCTTCTAGTTAACTGGTCAGCCTTTGGATTTTTCATTAGTCGATCTATAGCTGATTCTGTAACAGTGGACACTTAGAAGCAAAGTCAGAACAAAAGAGTCAAGAACACGATTATAATCTCCAACAAATTTTGACTCAATAAAACAAATTTGACACAAAAACGACTGACTCTTAAGAAAAACAAACACAATGTCAGCGACTACCTCCCCCAGACTTAAACAACACTGTCCCCAGTGTTATCTAGCCTAAGTTTGGTGAAAGAAAACAAATGAACCAAGTGGATTGTGAAAATCGAAAATCTTACCTGTGAAGGTGATGAGTGTCGATCGATACAGACTGGTATCGATCGATACCAGTTGTATGTCGACACACTGAATACAAATCAGTGGCATCGAGTTGCTTAACCCAGGGAAAGTGATCCAAAGTGTTAGAAGTTAGCATTGTTAGGAACACTCAAAAACAAGTTAGTAGCAACAAGATAATCAAGCATATATCCATAAGTTCAAATGCAAAAATAAAGCCGACATAGGTTCAAAAGAAACGAAAAAAAATAAAAAGAAAAGAAAAACAAACGTGAAAACCGAAGAAGACTAATCCTCTGTCGCCTCGGAATCACCATCAGCATCAGGATCATCAACAGGAGAAGGATCAACTGGAGTCTGCGAGGTTCCAGGCTGAGACGAGGGAACAGCGTCCGTGTCAGTCATGCAGCGGCAGCGAGAAATAGCAGTCCAGATGCTCCTCATACTCTCTATCATCACCTTCTGAAAGGCAGCTGGCTCCATCGGAAGTTCTGAAGGAGAGGGAAATGATGGTGCAGGGATGGAAAAGTCGCTGCGCGCGATCGCTGGGCGCATGCTCCCTGGCGTGAAGTAGATGGAAAGTCAGCAGTAGCAGGTGTAGGCGCAGGAGCTCGTCGTCTAGTCGCGGGTGCTCGAATCAACAGGTCTGAAGGAGGCTCGAAACGAAGCTGAGAAGGGTCCTCGAGAATGTCAGTCAGCGCGTCGTTAGGGAGCTGCACCAGAAAATCTCCAGCAGATGTAGTGAAGAACCAACGCCTCTGGGGCTTCAACCACGTAAGGTTCTTCAGGTGACTCTCATCCTAAACCGATGCGTAGTGACAATCTTGCAGCTCGTAGTACTGATCCCGAGGTGCTGGAAGATAGGAGTAAGGAGACTACCAACTGCCTCTGTCTTGGCCTTCGTGCTCGTGCCCGTGAATGGTTTGGTCTTCAAAGAGACCAAATGATGCGCAAATACAGCGCCAAGGTTGACCTCTGTAAGCTCAGGCCATGCGAAATCCTCCTCAGGAATAATGTCTCTAATAGCTAGACACAGAAGTAGAAGCTCGGACACCCTCATCTTGTTTGGTTCCATCTTGCACAAGAGAGTGGTGCTCAGGGTCCTAACCAAACAACGCATGACCGGGTGTCGTATATCCATTTGAGTGGACTCCTTAGAGTAATAAGCACCATTCCCGAAATGCTCCCAAAATGTCTGCATGTCAGGATGCTGCGCGGGAAGAGAAACCCCCCTGCAATCCCGCAGAAAACCGTAGATGTCACAGAGATCAGGGAGTGGTAACCTGTACCTCACTCCACAAGCCATAAAAGTCAAAGTACCCTCCTATGCATCCCGGAGAACCTCGTCGTGGTAGGAAACGCGAACTGTCGCCATGAACTGACGAACCAAGTCCGGGTAAAGATCATACTGCTGAGTAGCCATGTGGCCAAGACCAATCTTCTCAAGCAGACGGGACAACTCTGTGTCAAGGCCCAAACGACGCATGGATACCCCATCAACAAACCGAGTAGGCTCTATAACAACTCCCAACCACGCGTTATAATGCAGCGTGTCATAATCATCCCACTCATCCAAGATGGGTCTATAAATGCAGTCTTCACTCTGCACAACCTCCTTCTCCATCCTAGTCCAATCTCTATGACAAGGGATCCTGGCCTTCTCGTTCACCTTAGGCCAAGGGCCTCTGCGTGGAGCGACAGGAACATCAGGAGCAGATGGAGCGGCTGTTGCAGCAGCTGCAGTAGTCCTCGCTCTCTTTTGCCTAGAAGCCATCTGCAAACAAAGACAGAAAGACACAGCATAAATCCAACACCTCTCAGCTATCAAAGCAAAAAAAAATCGTATCATCAGACACCAATGGTGTCGATCGATACTAGAGGGTATCGATCGACACTCTAAGCCATTTCGAGTTCATCGAATCTCCACAGTCCAGATCATCCAAAAGTCGAAACTAAAGGCAATTGAATGTAAGGCAAGGTGCGAAACTACACTAGAGCATCTCAACATATGACAATTGTCAAGAAAAACATGTGCTAAAGAGTAAAATCTCACAAACCTCAAACCTAAAAATTCGGACTGAAAAAGTGGAATTTCAAAGACATACCTTTGCTAATTGGAGAAACAAATGCTAGAAAGAGATAGAGGATGAAAATGCAATGAATCTAGGTACTTGAATCACCAAAATCGGTGAAGAAACGAGAGAGATGCGATTGAGAGGAAAGGGAGGCGGTATCGATCGATAGAGGAGAAAGAACGGAAGAAAAACCCGAGGGTTTTAAAAGAAAACTTACCTGTCCGCGCGGTGTCGATCGACACTCTGTAGTGTCGGTCGACACTCCTCCTCTAAATGTGCTTCACGTGAAACACAAAACACAAAAATTAAAAACGAAAATAAAAACGTATGTACAGACTTACCAGTGGGTTGCCTCCCACCAAGCGCTTGTTTAACGTCACGAGCTTGACTTTGCTCAGGTGATCAGTCAGAGCGAGGTTGAGAGCGTACGCCCATGCAAGTTCCACAGCTAGATACTTGCAGACTCAGAGTTCTACTCAATATGCTCTCTATAACCTCCTTTCCTTTCTCTTTCAGCTCCGGAGTAAGAATGATTCTAGCTGTGGAGAATGGTCTCGAGGCTCTTTTGCACTTCACCTTGTACTCGATCGAGTCTCCATAACACTTCTGAGGGATCAAGGTAACTGGGGCAGCACTTTCAACTTTCTTGCTCTTCGCTTTCTTCTTTGTTGCTTTAGCCTTCTTGGCAACCTTCTTGGTGATGCTGGGAGGTTCATCCGAAACAGTCGCGGCCTTCGGCTCATCGTAAGGCTCATCTAGCAGATCGATCATCAGCGTCTCGCCGGTAGCAGTGGTGATGCATGAGACATGTCTGGGTGTTCTTCTAGAAGGGATGGCGTCATAGTAGACCTCGTCGTCAATAAGAGAAAGAGATTCTCTTGTTCGGTGTGTCCATGATCGCGCCAGCAGTAGCCATAAACGGTCTTCCCAAAATCAAAGGGACCTTAGATCTTTCGCTCATCTCCACAACCTGAAAATCAGTAGGAACCAGACAGTCTCCCACTTCGACTGGCAAATCGAGGATCGTAGCATAGGGAAGTGAGCTGGTGGAGTTTGCGTATGTGAGAAGCGTCTTAGGGGATCCCATATCAGCTTTCAATTTCTCCGCAATCTTCCTCGACATGAGGTTGACACTAGACCCTGAGTCAACAAGGGACTCCTTGAACTCGACTCCAGAGATGGAGCATAGAACAGAGAATTTCCCTAGGTCCTCCGTCTTGGTCAACTGCCTAGGCGGTAGCGATCTGGCTCTTGCCTTGATGAAGAGTACTTCGATCTCTTCCATGGTTTCTCTGCAATCCTTGAAATGGCTAAGTAAAGGGCGGTACTCAGAGCTTCTTCAAAAGTCAGCGTGCGGGGAATCCTTCGTACCATCTTCTCAAAACCAAGCAGCTGCTTCAGAGTAATGGAATCTCTAAGATGTCGAGGATTCGTAGGCTTCAGTACCTTAGACTTGCGAGCTCTGTCGACACTCATCCTTGGTTTCTTGCCGACCACTGGGTGGGTATCGATCGACATAGGAAGGGTGTCGATCGATGCTTGCTGCTTTGAGACGTCCTTGGCGGATTCTTGGAGTGGTGTCGATCGATACTCGAAGGTGTCGGTCGATACAGAGGCGCTTTCTGGGTCCTCATCGTCATCTTCAGCCTGGTGTCGATCGACACTGGTGGTGGTGTCGATCGATACCCTAGGATTTTCAGAACCCTCATCGGCAAGATCGACGAAATTTCTTGCAGTTAGGCCAATTTTTACTCATGGATTGCCCTCTTCATCACTCGTCGAGGTGATTGCATGAACGTGTTCACTCTGTGAGTGAACCATCTTTCCCTTGACAGCTGCTGCAGTCTGAGCGACCTGAGTTTCCAGCATCATCTGATGAATGCTAAGAGCTTCGATTTTCCCATTCAGATCTGTGTACATAGCATCCATCTTCCCATTGAAATCCACTGTCATCTTCTGTTGTCCCTGAAGAAGCTGTTCAAGCATAGATTCAACCTTGCTTTCAGGAGTTTTGGGTGGGTGAGGTGGGTATTGATATCTTTGACTTTGAAATCCAGCACCACCAATGTAGTTAACACCTTTCACTTCATCCTCATCAGCAAAGTGAACAACTTTCTTCGTCTTACCCATAAGGAGATTGTGCACTGAATCCAGCTTGGCTTGAACCTCAGCAATCTGCGATCCATCAACTCCTCCAGCTTGCTTCTTCCGCTCGAAATCAACATTCTTGGTGCTATTGCTAGACGCCAAGTTCTCAATAAGCACATAAGCATCATCTGGGTACATAGTATTGAAATTCCCATTGCTCGCAGAGTCCAGAGCCATCTGATACCTCCAATCGATTCCTCTGAAGAAAATACCCAGCAACTGAACCTTAGTGAACCCGTGATGTGGACAATCTCTCTGATATGACCTGAATCGTATCCAAGCAGCCTTAAACGCCTCAGTTGGTCCTTGAGAAAATTGAGAGATCTTGTTCCTGAGCTCTTCGGATCTCGCATCATCATAGAAATTGTTCAGGAAAGCTGTCTTAGTCTCATCCCACGTAGTCAATGACCCAGCTGGTAATTGCTTAAGCCAATAAGAAGCATCCCCACCAAGAGAATATGGAAAAAGCTTACATAATAGGTAGTCGTAGGACACTCCATTGCATTTGATGCTATAGACCAAGTCCTCAAACCTCTCAATGTGATCCATGGGGTGTTCATGAGGAAGACCATGAAAAGGGTGCTGACCCACAAGAGTGAAGTATGCAGGTTTCAGCTCGAAATCATTCCTCTGAAAAGCAGGTGGACGAATCGCTGATCGATTGGCATAGAACTGATCAGGCCTGTTATACTCTCCAATTGTCCTACCACGATTAACCACAGCATTCCCATCATTCACCTCGTTGTTGCGCGCAGCTCGTGCGGCAATCTCATCGACAGCTGGTAGAGGGATTATGATGTTTCCCTCCCCATCGAGTCGCTGTCCAGTCTCATTGCACAAATGACCCTCTCGGTCTCTGAAAGCACCAGCTTCATCCTGAATCAAAATCACTGGATTATTGTTCATCGTTGTTGGCTTCTTTGCTTTTCTGAGTGCGCGTTCCAAATGTGCTACCTGCTCGTTTGACAGATCAACTAGCTGAGTGTTCTTGTTCCTTCTGGTTTCACGAAGAGGCATACACCTGAAACAAAAAAGTCAAGAACGTAAGTAACTAAAAAAAAACGTGACGGGTATCGACCGATACCACTAGGGTGTCGATCGATACTCGACGATTTAGTCGAAATTCTTCACTAAAATCTAATGGCGAAATTGAATCCCCAGCAACGGCGCCAAATTTGATATGCTCAAATTAATACCCTAAAAGTACTAAAGCAGTTGTTGTAGTATATGTAGGGGTCGAACACAAGAACTCCAAATATCACTCAATAGATTATATATATTGGAATTAAGCTAAACCAAAAGATGTAAACGAAAGCAGTTGCGTAAATTAAACGAGTTGTAAATCAATTGGAAAGAAGATAGGCTCAGGGTATTTCTTAGGAATTCAATGAATGTAAGTAAACTAACTAACATGATTCAGATTTAGCGCGGTTCTTGAACTCAAATTACTAAAGTATAGCTAACCAACTCTCGTTGCGAAAACTATCTAAGTCTAAATCCTAGAATTCCAAATCTCTTTGCGAATCCTAAAGTCTAAACCAGCTTTTAGTTCAGGTTTGATTTGTTCACAAAACAACTAAACCAAATCTCTTTGCGAATAGTTATTTTGCTCACCCTAAGTTCTATCAGGTAACTAATCGCACTCTCGTGCCTAACCAATTATCCTAAGTTCTAAGTTCCAGATTCGTCAACCTAGACTTAGCTATGAGAACAACCTAAGGTGAAGAACTAATTCAGATGGTGAATCCTAATTAACTAATTAACCTAACATTCAGAGAAAACCCTTATGAGAACCCTGAACCTAACAAATAATCTACTCAGACATGGTAATTGAAACAAGCAACATGATTGAATAGATCATCAAATAAAATAAGATAGAAGAGTAAAACAAGAGGTTCAAAATTGTCTCTCTCAAAAATCTCTCCAAAACCAAAGTAGAATCAAGCGTCCATCGAACGTCCTTGCCAAAGTGGCTTAAAAACCTAACTTAAACTCCTAAAACACGTTTTGAGCTTAATTGTAAATAATAAAGTTTTCTGGTCAATTTTGCAATTCTTCAACTCTTCATAAAAGTCGCGACTTGTGTCTTGCTGCAGTTGGTATCGACCGATACTAGTCAGTATCGATCGATACTGAGGCTCCAAATCGGGTACTCAGCACACGAACTTCTGTTTTGCTCCAAAATGCACCAAAAAGCTCCAATATCTCCAATTATGCTCCAAATGTGCTAAAACCTGTAAAAGACTCTAAAACACTACAAAATAGTATAAAGACTCTATAAAACGGACCTATTTCATGACCTAAAAGGAGTAAAAACCATGATATATCACTAACCAAGAGAAACGTGAGTACGAAGCTACCTATTTTCCGATGCCAGTCATAATCCATCAGTAGAGTATGCTCTCCGAAATAACGATCGTACCAACCAAACTTGATTTAATATATGGAATTAGTTGACAAAACAAAAATTTAGTTAATATAAAAGCCTGGCATGAATTCATACCAACTTATATAATAAAGTTTCTCGGTCTGTCAAAAATTACATTTCATCCACTAGTAGTGATCCACGTGTCGGGTCGCGGTTTGAGGAATGTTTTTATAATCTTTCTTTTTCCCGAATATAGCAAAAATAGAAAACAAAAATTTCCACGTAAATTCCTGATTCGTTTTCTGAATTCCAAGCTTGTAAATTGTGATTGATCGATGGAAAAGAGACTTGTTTTCGTTCTCGCAATCATAATATTTTCACAATTGTTTTTCTTGGGAGAAATGCGAGAAATTATCTGCATTTAGAGAGAGATAAGAGAGAAAGGAATTGTTTTTTTTTGCTTGGAAGAGAAAAAGATGGAGAATTGTGAAACGGATCAAGAGGAGGTGGTGGTGGTGGCGAAGATGACGTCAGCTCCGACGTCGGAGGCTGAGCAGAATTTGGAGGATGAAGGGTTAGTTTCAAATTCGACATTGGAGAAAGTTGCTGCAGCCAAGAAGTATATTGAGGATCATTACAATAGGCGCATGAGACACATCCAACAACGTAAAGAAAGGTAATTTTTTTTACGCACATTATCTGTTTGTTGATATTCCTAAGAGAATAATAAAGTGCTGTTTTTGCAGAATTTCAGAAATGTATCGTTCCTTTAACATCTGTTATCTGAATGGTGTTGTTTTAGGAGCTGTAATGTTTTTGTAAATTAATGAGAGCACGTTATATGCATATATACAACCGTTTTCCTCAATGAAAATTGTTATTTTTATCTTTCAATTTGCAGGCGTTTGGTGCTAGAACAAAAGATAGCATCTTTGGATGTATCAGAGAAAGAACAACTCGAGTTGTTGGAAGATTTGCAGAGAAAAGAGACAGAGTATACTAGATTAATGAGGAACAGGCTCTGCGTTGATGATTTTGATCTTCTGAATATTATTGGTAGAGGGGCTTTCGGTGAGGTTAGTCGTTTTGGGTTTATGTACCTACGATTTATCAACGCAATTAGACGCACTTTAATTATCTGTAAATGTTTGTATCTTTCTTAGGTAAGACTATGCCGTGAGAAAAAGACAGGCAACATTTATGCGATGAAGAAGCTGAAGAAGTCCGAAATGCTTAGTAGAGGGCAAGTGAGTCTTAAAATGACCTCACTCTCTTTATTTTTACATTTATGCATAAAAAGTTGGGAGTTAAGTCTTCAGATACCCTTTTGTTGATCGTTCTAAATAGGTTGAACATGTTAGAGCTGAGAGGAATTTGCTAGCAGAAGTTGCTAGTGACTGTATTGTCAAGCTTTATTATTCGTTCCAAGATCCAGAATATTTGTACCTCATCATGGAGTATTTGTCTGGTGGTGATGTGATGACTTTGCTTATGAGGGAAGAGACTTTGACTGAGACCGTGGCTCGGTTTTACATTGCACAAAGTGTTTTGGCTATTGAGTCGATACATAAACATAATTATGTTCACAGGTTGGTCTACCTTTCTTTGGGTCTCATCAAGTTGAATGCAGCGTTAAATTGTATATATGTATTGAAGGTAGATCTTTTGCAGGGATATAAAACCGGACAATCTTCTGTTGGACAAGAATGGTCATATGAAGCTGTCAGATTTTGGTCTCTGTAAGCCTCTCGATTGTAGAAATATTTCGGCTATGAACGTAAATGAACCTTTGAATGATGAGAATACAAATGAATCAATCGATGGTGATGAGAACTGCTCGATAGGACGCCGTGGAAGGCGTTGGAAGAGCCCATTGGAACAGCTGCAGCATTGGCAGATAAACAGAAGGAAACTGGTATAGAACAAAAACTCTGTTTCTAAGCCTTCTTTTTTATGATAGTAGTCTTTTATTCATATCACATTTGGGGTGTGCTTTAAACTGCTCCTTTGGATTATGTCCTCTGGATTTTGCGTGCTCTTGTTTTGAAACAGGCTTATTCAACTGTTGGTACCCCTGATTATATTGCACCTGAAGTGTTGCTGAAGAAGGGATATGGTGTAGAGTGTGACTGGTGGGTCACCGAAAATATCTTTAGATTATTCTCCATAGAAATCTGACTTCATGATCAGTGTGTTATCTTTTCTTGCTGCTTCATAATTAAGGAGCATCTAATAGTTGATCGACACATATCTATTTCCTTTCATCAGCTCATACGCATTCATGTAAGTGCAGGTGGTCGTTGGGAGCCATCATGTATGAGATGCTCGTTGGTTATCCCCCATTTTACTCTGATGACCCCGTAACAACATGTAGAAAGGTCTCTTTGCTACTAAATTACAGTAGTTTTCACTTTGTTTTTATCTCATTTATAAAAAAAAGTTCTTAAAGAAAGGATACTGAGATAGTTATAAATGGAGGAATTATTTTCAACATGTTTTGCTTTGCTCTGTTACTGTCAGGATCTTCACACCTTTTCTTTCTCTCCGACATAAATTGAGATTCTGTGCATTATCCCAATGTTTTGCTTGATGGATTCAGATTGTGAGCTGGAGAACTCATTTGGTATTCCCCGAGGACGCAAGGTTGACACCTGAGGCACGGGATCTCATTTGTAGCTTGCTTTGTGATTCTGAACATAGGCTTGGTTCTCATGGAGCCGGAGCCGAGCAAATCAAAGTATGTCAAACATTGTTTACTCTCCTATTGTCTTTTCTCTTTGTCTGTTACATCCCATTTTTTGACAAAACAAGACACATCTAGGCTCATCCTTGGTTCAAAGATGTGGAATGGGAAAAACTCTATGAGATGGATGCAGCTTTTAAGCCAGTGGTCAATGGAGAACTTGATACCCAGAATTTTATGAAATTCGATGAGGTAAAAAATCCGCCATCTCAAGGATTAAAAAGTTTCTATCCCTTTTTCAGTGGCCGCATCACTATCATCTTCTGATTCTTTCCTTAGGTGGATTGTCCAAAACCAACAAGAACAGGATCTGGACCGTCATGGAAGGTACCACAATTCTAAGGAAAAAAAACTTATTAACGTTTTGCGATTATTCCGAGGCTCTTTCTCTCTACTTATCGATTCCTCCGGACCTCTGTATTTGCTCGTAGGTGAGCATAACCCCTCAAAATATCAATTTTGTGGGATATACATACAGAAACTTTGACGCTGTCCGTGGCTCTCGCCATTCTTTAGGTGCAACAACTGTTTTCTCTTCTTCTTTGTTTTCTGCTTAACGCCATTTCTCTTCCGCATTTTCGAGTTTCTCATAGTTTCTTGAAAAATGTGAACGCAGATATCAAAGGAAGCATTTCGCCACCACGCTCATCAACTGACTCCACCCGGAGTAAGTCTTGTTATTAGCAGTTTACATGTTTTTCCTTTCCTCCATTGCAATAAAAAAATATGCTTCGATTAAAATTCCGTGCTTTAATTTTCGGTTCAATTCTCAGGTGACTCTGCAATTGATTACACAAAACTCTCTACTGATGATGCTTGACAACAATGATTCAATCCAAGTCATTCTCTTCTTCTACAAAGCAATCTTCTGCAGATTTTTGTTTTCTTGATCCATGAAACTTTTCTCAATGTACAGCCATAATTGCTTGCAGCTGCTATTTTTTTCTTTTTCTCCGGCGATTTATGTATCTGCCCAGAATCGGCGTTCATGTATTTTTCTTGTACGGCCTTTTTTCTTGTGGCAGTTTCCAGCCGTTTTTTTCCCGCCATTGTTTACTAGTTATTGTTAGCAACATCCAAAAATAAGTTTTTAACTTTGCGGCTATTTGATAATTTTCTGTTTTTGTTTGTAAATATATACTGATATGTAAATGAATAGCAGAATAAGCTGATCATGGAATAGTAGTAGAACTAATAGAATGAGAGAATTTGTAAGTTGAATAAACTTAAAACGAAATTATGATATAACTAAAGAACAGAAAAACATAGATGGTAATTTTGTTGTTGTTAAATAACTGAATAATGAAACATAGATATTATTTGTCAAGTTTTACCATTTGGGGACATCTATTGTGAATGGATTGTGATCGATGAAAATACGTTTTGAAACATGGAAACGTGAAAAACCTACATATCATATATCACCTATGTATTTTATCTTAATAATTTTACTAGTAAGAAATCAATACAAAATCCTAATTCCGTCCTAATTTGTCATATTCCAAATATTTATTTCAACTCAAACACTAATTACTTAAAATATCTTGTCATTTATTCATTTTGTTTTGTTTTGTCGACCATTATGAATCAATTTAAAAATGACCATATAATATTTTTAAAATATAGTAATTAAATACTTATTTACATTTGCTCCTTTCATTATTCTAATTAAAACTTGAAAGATCATAATTTGAGCACTTGTCATATAGAAGTACTCAAATCAGTTATACAATTGGTATATTTAATAGGGCAATTCTACAAAATAGCACAAAAACTTAAAGTTCAATAATTTAGCACCCAAGGGTAAAAATCCCAAAACTAGCATTCATTAAAAGGACAATTGACTAAACTACCCTTATTTTTTTAATTAAAAAAAACTAACATAACAAGCAAAAAAAAAAAAAAAACAGAAAATCGTGAAAGAAAAGAAATCTCCGTTCTCCATTAAGGTTGGTTTGGCTCAGATGCTCCGTGGTGGAGTTATCATGGATTTCGTCAACGCCAAGCAGGCTCGCATCGCAGAGGAAGCTGGTGCTTGCGCTGTCATGGCTTTGGAGCGTGTTCCGGCGGATATTCGCGCTCAAGGTGGGGTTGCTCGGATGAGCGATCCTCAGATGATTAAGGAGATCAAGCAGGCCGTTACGATTCCGGTGATGGCCAAGGCTAAGATCGGTCATTTCGTTGAGGCTCAGATCCTCGAAGCAATTGGAATCGATTACATCGATGAGAGCGAGGTTTTGACTCTCGCCGATGAAGATCACCACATCAACAAGCATAATTTCCGGATCCCTTTTGTTTGCGGTTGCCGTGAGGAGGAGGATCCGTGAAGGTGGGGCGATGATTAGGACCAAAGGTGAAGCTGGGACTGGGAACATTGTGGAGGCCGTGAGGCATGTGAGGTGGGTTATGTGTGACATTGCGAAACATGGATGACGATGAGGTCTTCTCTTTTGCTAAGAAATTAGCCGCTCCGTACGATCTCTTGATGGAGACCAAACAGCTTGGCCTCATTAAAAAAAAAAACTTCATTCAAGAACAAGTTTTGCAGGACGCAAAACTAAGCAAACGTTTCCTAAGAAACAGCTTGGCATTTTGGTTTCGGGTTAAGATCTGAAAAGGCTTCTTCTTCCATGTTTTTAATAGGATACGATAATAAGGGACAAGAAATTTGATTCTGATGATTGCAGCCACATTGCTTCATTGGTGGTTGGGCTTTGTCATATACTAAAGAATTTTGGTGAGTTCGAATTTAAATCTTGCGGATATGTATGGTGTGTTAGAGATTCAAATTTTGATTAATTGAAGGTTTTGAGGTTGAAGCAAGCTTTGGTATTGCGGAGAATCATAATGCGTTGCAGTTATTTGTGTGGAGGGTGTTTATTCCACTGATGAAGATGGTTCGCGCATATGATTTGTATATGCTCAATAAGGTGAATTTTTCTGCTGTTATAATCATAAGAGTTTCATCTCCTTGAACTTATTGATCATCTTGTCGTTTTTGTTTTCTTTCTTTGTTTGATTGTACCAGATTGTACAATCGTTTTTTATGTTGAGAACGATACTAGTGTATTAGGAGTGAGCTTGGTGCCTTTTTTACTGAGATCAGTTGGTGTTTCGATGGGAATGCTTCAACAAGAAGAATCAGATTTCTTTAAATGGGGCGAGCTGTTGCTTCGTGATTCTTTGAATGCAATAAGTATGGACCAACAACAACTCGTGTTGCCTCTGCATCTTGAAGTAGTAAGCCCCTACATATATCTCTATATCTTCCTCATCTGAAATAGCCACGCTTTCTTGACACCCAGTACAACCTTTTTTTATTTTAAAAAACTTTCTTGTAGGAAAATCAGATTGACGATTGCAAAAGAGTGTATATACTGTGAGCATATGTTCTCTCCATGAGTTAGTAGTGGATTTGAGTGTCTCACGTGAGAGTAAGTGTGGTTCTTCTTTTATTAATTGATTTCAAGAAATCTTTCCTAAAACATTAAAAAACCTTCCTGAATTTTCCATTGGGGAAGGCTTTTCTAATTTTTAGGAATGATTTATAATAGTTTAGGAGAGTCTTCCTAATTGTGTATGATGACTTACTAAATTTGAGTTGCATAAAAAATGAACATAAAAATTCTCATTTATTTGTTAACACCTAGTGATATAGTGGCTTTTAAGTTTCTACTTTAGACAAACAATTTGATTGATTTTCAGTAATTTTTGAATGACTTGCAGGAACTTTCATTAAAGGATAAAGATAAGAACAATCAAGCAGCAACCTGCTAGTTCATCAAATTTGATTCGTTCTATGTGTTCCTTCTTCTTTCATCTACTTGTGTGTATAATTTGTGGTTTTGATTGATTCTCAGATGAGATTTAATGTTTAGATTTCTTTGTATGAAACAAAATTGTTTTTAACGATTTAAGAAGCTTTTAAAAAAATTCAGGGACTATTACTCACTTAATAATAGACTTAAGAAACCTTAATAATAGACTTTACACTAATAAGAAAGTTATGTGGCTTCATGTCATGATAAGAAATTCCATTTAGGAACATATATAACTATAAAAGACTATATTTAGGAAAGCATTCTTAAATGAACAAGAAACAAAAAAACTTTAAAAGACTATATTAACTGTTGATTTTCATGCGTAAATGAAGCATCAGAACATGTGTTGTTGTTTGACTACACAAAGAAAGAAAGATACAAATGATGAAAAATGATACTTTCTGGAAATGAAACGTATTTAAGAACCATTTAGGAACATATATAATGTATTTAGGAAAGTCTTCCTAAATGATGAAAAATGCTCTTTTCTGGAAATGAAATGTATTTAGGAACATATATAACGTATTTAGGAAAGCTTTCCTAAATGATGAAAAATGATCATTTCTGGAAATGAAACGTATTTAGGAACATATATAACGTATTTAGGAAAGCCTTCATAAATGATGAAAAATGATCCTTTCTGAAAATGAAACGTATTTAGAAACATATATAACGTATTTAGGAAAGCTTTTCTAAATGATGAAAAATGATCCTTTCTGGAAATGAAACGCATTTAGGAACCATTTAGAAACATATATAATGTATTTAGAAAAGCCTTCCTAAATGAACAAGAAACAGAAAACTATAAAAGACTATTAACTGTTGATTTTCAGCCCATCTTGACCATAAGAAACATAAAACTATAAAAAAACAGGAAAGCACCACTACGGTTGTTAAAACCGCTGATTCAAGAATCACTTTCCCTGTTCCAACAACAAAATCTCATGAATAATCTGTCATTATAATGTGGTCTGGTCCCAAGAATTATCAGATCATGAAATCCCATTTTATATTATTAATCAGAAATTGGTATGCATCAGAAGGGTTTATTTCTAAAATCCTGCAACAGTAAACACAAAGGCAGACGACATTCTTCAAACACCAATTCAAACTCAGAATCCAAATTCAATTTTGTTTTTTTTTCCACATGTGCCCCTAACAAAGAATCAAAATGCATAATACGCAAACTGTACACCTGAAGACTTTGTCATGGAAAGATGAACAAGCAGAGATCCCACTGATAATATCATCACAAGGAGCGCAATCCATTTTATTCTAGATTTGAACACCATCTCCTACCAGCCCAAAAATCGAACTCTTTCCCCAATTAAAGAACCATGAGAACCAAAACAACGGAAAAACATCAAAATCCAGTGGCTGTATATTCCACAACACACAGAATTCGGAATTCGGAATTACACACAGAAAATCGAGCTTCTTTCTCCTCTTTATTGTTTTATTTTACCCAAGACGAAGAATCCAAGGTGAGATCCAGGGTCAAATGAACAACCTCGAATTGCAGGAGAAACGAAGCACGCTCATGATCTGATTATAGCCATGTACCAAAAACTAGAGATTACTCGCATCGAACTTTCCAGGGGAAAACAAACAAAAAAACCCCTGCAGGCAGAGGAAGTAGTTGAATTAAATTCGAGTCAGATCGAGAGAGAGAGAGAGAGAGAGAGAGAGAGAGAGAGAGAGAGTAGGAGACAACTCACTGACATATTTCCAGAAAATCGAAGAACGGAAAATATTGAGCGAAGAACATTGAGAAGAGATTGAGAAGAGCATTGAGCGAAGCAATCTTAGCATCTTCAATTGGTGAATCGTCAATCATACTAACCAGCGACGTAATCGGACTGAGCATCTCGAGCGTCACTCTCGCCTTCGCTAATAACCAAACCTCACTCGTCGAGCGTTTCCTCCTTCTTCATCATCTCAATCACGAAACCCTCCGATGCTGAATCATCCCTTCCGATCATTGCAGATTTTGAATCACTCGTTTTTGTAAAACAGGTTCATGTTTATCTTCATCGTCGTCCCGTCGTCTTCTAAGTAATTGTTTTTTTTATTAATTTTCCTTAAGATTGTGTGAGAATGATATTATGGATAAAATAGTCTTTTGCCTCTTTAATGAATGTTATAAACAAAACTTTTTGATGTATGTGCTAGTTTGGTCAGAAAGTTTTCAAAAAGTGCTATTTTGATAATTTCTCTATTTAATATTTGTATATTTTGTCCCATCTAAATAATCTTCAAATCCCATATATATATAATCAAATGTGTAATGAATTAAATACCTTAACGAGTTTATTGTCATTTTATTTTTGAAAGGACTTGCAGCTCATGCCAATAGTATAATAGAATCCCTATATATTAATTTAACTATTCACCAAGACTTTAATTTGGAATATATATAGGGAAATTTTCCTAAATGGCACAAAAAAGTAAAGTTCATAAAAATAGCACCCTCTTTTTCAATGAGATAAAACTAGCATTCATTAAATTCAACCTATAAACATACGATTACAAACCTATTTCGTTCTCACAAACCTCTGAAAAATCACAAACGTCGGAATTTTCGCCAAGGGTTTGACGGAATCGTTGTCGGAGTTACCGAATCTTCAAACATTTCTCTGGAAATCGAGGTAATTTATTACCTCTCTTTGTCTCCTTCAAACAATTCTCCAACTTATTTGAAACCTAAATCAAAATCTCAAAATTTTAAGGAATTCAAAGCATTCATCATTGTCTATGGCTTTGACTGAGAGATTTAGAAAACTTCGATTTTGTCTTACAAAACTATTTGAGAGTTTGTTTGTAGAATTTTCAAGTTTTAGGTTACGACAAAAATTTGGGGGTTTTGAAAATCGCAGTGTTCCTTACTTACGGGTTTAATTAACTCTCGTTCCCTATAATCACCACACTAAACTGGAATCATTTTGAAACCATTTCCAAACCTAGAGATTGTAAAAGCATCTTCGATTTGATACTTAATTTTATTCCATTGTTCATTCGATTTAGTTCTAGTTAATTAAACATTCCAATGTTTACTCTTCGTGAATTGCAGGTGTAATTTTGGAATTTGACAGAGCTTTCGAACATTCCACCATCTCTTGGGGCTTGTTTGCTAAAGGAAAGGTAACCACTTTCGTTTGGGAAATAGGAATCTTTTACATTTGGAAATCCTTTTGGAAATGAGAATCTTCTTGGTGTTTAATTTGGGTACTGTGTTTTCTTTTACATTTCGTTTGTTTTTCTTGTTATAAATGTCTTAAACATCTCCATGTGAAGTGAATTATAGTTAAAGCACTTTGTTTGAGCAAATTTTCTTGTCTAGTTTCATGATATTTTGTTCTTCATGGAAGGCATTAGGATTACGTATGTGATTGTTTTGAATCTTATTTTTTTCTCACCAAAGCTCTTTATCTAACTAGAGATACGTGTTTGTTTCAAACGCTAATCTACATTGATTAGATTCTGATTTGGAACTTGTGTCTTGGTTCATTGATTTGTGCAATTTCAGTAACATTTCTTGGTGATTTAGGAAGGTTTCTTAATGTTTTAGGAAGGCATTCCTAAAACCGTCAATTTGAGTTCTAAAGCTTTAAGATTCTCATTACTAGTAAATACTAAAAGTAACAGTTGTGAAAAGATCAAGCACGAGCTGTTGAGTTAGAGAAGTAGTCGAGACTCTATGTGTCTGAATGTTAAACTTGTTAGTATGGTCTTGCTTGCTCATTAATTTCAGGAAGCATTTACGAATTTGAAATGCTTCAACCATGTTTTGGGAAAGCGTTCCTAAACATGTGTGAACTCTTCCTAAAACATAATTACTAACAAATGTCTAATTGTTTGTCTTTTTTAACAGTTGAAAACACAATGGGAGATTCAATGACTACAAGGATCAGGCTCCCTAGGCTCCAATTTGCAATAGGAGATGAGCCTAATCAAGTTGTAGGGGCAGCAATAAACCAATTTTCAGTATACAAAAACATCAACGAAGTCAAACTAATTCTCGGCGATGACTTGTTCCATAGGATAAAGGATTCTTTTTTAGGACCAGTTATGAGGTTTAGCTCAAGAAATCTGCAGCTGTCTAGGAAAATAATACATTGTCTACTTACGAGATCATTAAAGACAGATAAAAAGAACGAGCTTTGGTTTCACTTCGGGGCTCAGCCTATGAGATTCTCCATTAGAGAATTTCATATGGTAACTGGTCTGAAATGCACCGAGTGTGAAGAAGTAGAAGACAAAGAATCTGAAGTTTATAAGTTTGACTATGGTACATATCATACAGCTGAGGAGCTAATTGAGGTGCTTTGTGTTTTGCCACGAGAGAAAGTCGAAGAGAGGTTCTCTCTCGGTATGCTAATACTGATTGAGAGCCTCCTGCTCCAGAGCTACAAGGGATACTGGTTCCCAAAACTGTTGATTAAGAGAGCTCAGGACATGACTACCTTGATGAACTACTCGTGGGGAAGAGATGCTTTTGATCTACTGCTCAACTCGATCAAGCAAAAAATCTCATCGCATCTGATGAAAAGGTACGATCCGCATGGGTTTCCTTTTGCTCTGCATCTGTGGAGTATGGAATCCGTACCTTTGCTGCAAGCAGCCTACAACAAGGTGAGCAGTTTGGAGCCAGAACCGGCATTTCTCTGTCAGAAATACATTGATACAGAATCTCCAACACTTGCTCAAGTTAGGAGCATAGAAGCATATGATAATGTAAGTTTTTACTTCTTGAAATGACTCTTTTATTTCTCTATCATATATATCATTGATTTAGCTTGTCTGAGCAAGTCTGAGAAAATCTCATAGGTTGAGAACAAAATCTCCAAATCGTAAAACGTTAATAAGCTTACATTAAAGAGTCTGGGAAAGTGTTCCGCTAATTGCTAACTCAGACAAGCTAAATCAATGATATATATGATAGAGAAATAAAAGAGTCATTTCAAGAAGTAAAAACTTACATTATCATATGCTTCTATGTTCCTAACTTGAGCAAGTGTTGGAGATTCTGTATCAATGTATTTTTGACAGAGAAATGCCGGTTCTGGCTCCAAACTGCTCACCTTGTTGTAGGCTGCTTGCAGCAAAGGTACGAATTCCAGAATCCACAGATGCAGAACAAAAGGAAATCCATGCGGATCGTACCTTCTTTTCATCAGATGCGATGAGATTTACATGATCGAGTTGAGCAGTAGATCAAAAGCATCTCTTCCCCACGAGTAGTTCATCAAGGTAGTCATGTCCTAAGCTCTCTTATCAACAGTTTTGGGAACCAGTATCCCTTGTATCTCTGGAGCAGGAGGCTCTCAATCAGTATTAGCATACCGAGAGAAAACCTCTCTTCGACTTTCTCCCGTGTCATAACACGAAGCACCTCAATTAGCTCCTCAGATGTATAATATGTACCCCAGTCATACTTATAAACTTTAGATTCTTTGTCTTATACTTCTTCACACTCGGTGCATTTCAGACCAGTTACCATATGAAATTCTCTAATGGAGAATCTCATAGGTTGAGCCCCAAAGTGAAACCAAAGCTCGTTCTTTTTATCTGTCTTTAATGATCTCGTAAGCATACAATGTATTATTTTCCCAGACAGCTGCAGATTTCTTGAGCTAAACCTCATAACTGGTCCTAAAAAAGAATCCTTTATCCTATGGAACAAGTCATCGCCGAGAATTAGTTTGACTTCGTTGATGTTTTTGTATACTGCAAATTGGTTTATTGCTGCCCCTACAACTTGATAAGGCTCATCTCCTATTGCAAATTGGAGCCCAGGGAGCCCGATCCTTGTAGTCATTGAATCTCCCATTGTGTTTTCAAACTGTTAAAACATACAAACAATTAGACATTTGTCAGTAATTACGTTTTAGGAAGAGTTCACACATGTTTGGGAACGCTTTCCCGAAACATGGTTGAAGCATTTCAAATTCGTAAATGCTTCCTGAAATTAATGAGCAAACAAGACCATACTAACAAGTTTAACATTCAGACACATAGAGTCTCGACTACTTCTCTAACTCAACAGCTCGTGCTTGATCTTTTCACAACTGTTACTTTTAGTATTTACTAGTAATGAGAATCTTAAAGCTTTAGAACTCAAATTGACGGTTTTAGGAATGTCTTCCTAAAACATTAAGAAGCCTTCCTAAATCACCAAGAAATGTTACTAAAATTGCACAAATCAATGAACCAAGACACAAGTTCCAAATCAGAATCTAATCAATGTTGATTAGCGTTTGAAACAAACACGTATCTCTAGTTAGATAAAGAGCTTTGGTGAGAAAAAAATAAGATTCAAAACAATCACATACGTAATCCTAATGCCTTCCATGAAGAACAAAATATCATGAAACTAGACAAGAAAATTTGCTCAAACAAAGTGCTTTAACTATAATTCACTTCACATGAAGATGTTTAAGACATTCACACCAAGAAAAACAAACGAAATGTAAAAGACAACACATTACCCAAATCAAACACCAAGAAAATTCCCATTTCCAAAAGGATTTCCAAATGTAAAAGATTTCCATTTCCCAAACGAAAGTGGTTATTTTCCTTTAGCAAACAAGCCCCAAGAGATGGTGGAATGTTCGAAAGCTCTGTCAAACTCCAAAACTACACCTGCAATTCACGAAGAGTAAACATTGGAATGTTTAATTAACTAGAACTAAATCGAATGAACAATGAAATAAAATTAAGTACCAAATCGAAGATGCTTTGACAATCACTAGGTTCGGAAATGGTTTCAAAATGATTCTAGTTTAGTGTGGTGATTATAGGGAACGAGAGTTAAACCAGTAAGTAAGGAACACTGCAATTTTCAAAACCTCCAAATTTTTGTGGTAACTTAAAACTTGAAAATTCTACAAACAAACTCTCAAATAGTTTTTTAAAAAAAAATCGAAGCTTTCTAAATCTCTCAGTCAAAGCCATAGACAATGATGAATGCTTTGAATTCCTTAAAATTTTGAGATTTTGATTTAGGTTTCAAATAAGTTGGAGAATTGTTTGAAGGAGACAAAGAGAGGTAATAAATTACCTCGATTTCCAGAGAAATGTTTGAAGATTCGGTAACTCCGACGACGATTCCGTCAAACTCTTGGCGAAAATTCCGACGTTTGTGATTTTTCAGAGGTTTGTGATTTTTCAGAAATTTGTGAGAACGAAATAGGTTTGTAATCGTGTGTTGAGATTGGTGTGTGTTCAGATTGGGTTTAATGAATGCTATTTTTATGAATTTTTACCTTTTTTATAAATTGTAAACAGTAAAATCGGCATTGGTCGAAGAAAAAAGCCAGAGGCCCATAGCTGCGGCTCGGCTCGTATTTTACCAACATACCCTTACTTTTACCTTGAAGGGAAATGTATCCCTCAGGGGTTATACGATGGGTAAATCCGTAATTTCGGCAGTCCTAGTTTCATCGCCGATCACAAAACAGCAACGAAACGAAGCCTTGGTTTCGCTTCGATCCCGTCCTCTCATGGCTGGATTTCGATTTCGAGCTCTCTTCGAAACGCTCCAATCCTCAATATCTTTGCTTTTTCCTTTGCCGCGGTTTTTGATTCGAGGTACTGGGTTTCGTTTCATTATTACATCTTTCAACTTTGATCCGGATTATAGGGTTTTTTATTTCTGGTAAATTATTGTCGATTAACTGAAGATTTTTTTGTTTACTTCATTTCTTCAATTTTTCTTATGTTTGATTCAATTCTTTCTCCTAGGGTTTCTAATTAAAAGTATCCAGGGATTATTGGTTCAAGTTTAATTTGCTTTTGTGGTAATGAAGTTAGATTGTGGTGAAATCATCAATCGTAGGAGATGATCAGTTCAAATTTGTACTTAAGCTTGCCAAAAATAAAGTGTTAAATTGGGGAATCTATTTTGATGATATGTATTTCACTGGTATAATAGGTGACTCAGCTGCCTGATTGTGTCGGGTGCTCAACGAACTAAGCGCAAGTGAAATTCGAGGGAAAGAATAGTTCCTCGAATTAAGGTTAGAATCATCTCTATTATTGCTTAGTTCACTCTCACATTTAGTAGAGATTTTCGTTTTTTTTTCCTTTCTAAAATTGCTAATTTGGTCAATTAATGTATTCCCTCTTTGGTTTTAGAACTTACCTTGGGATTGATTAGTTTCAGTATTTAGAATACGATTTTCTTTGCTATTATGGACATGAGCATGGTTCTGGCTAATGTTCATTGTGAATTTATGCTTACGAAGCTAAATATATGCAGTGACTGCATGCAGAAACCAAATTAATCTGAAACCACATGTAGATTCTTCCTGTGTTTGTATATAGGGTCTAGATATTGGAGCTTTTTCTACTTTTGGCCTTTTCAAGAGTTGGACTGTGTAAACCAAATGTTTCAACTTCACTCTTTTGATTATTTTAACATTTTGGGATTTGTTTGTCTCCCAAGTAACGTTACAAATACCATTCTCATGCCAAAGACTTATGGCGTTTACTGATGTTTTTGTTCAATTTGTCACATTTCAGGTGCACCTTAAATCAATTATTTGAGAGCTGTATAGTAAGCATTTATGTGCTTCAGCTTGTCACTTCTCCACTGGGTATTTAGTGTTTATAATAATACATAAAAAGACTTCCGAGAGCTGAGGGAATGTCAGCACCTGGGAAGTTTGATTATTCTTCTGGTGCGCTAGATAGGCCTCTATACAGATCTAACTTTGCTGCACAGATGGAAAGATCTAGTAGCTTTCGTGAGTCCATGGAACATTCTGTTCCATCTCATCCAAACATGTTGAGGAGCACTTCACCAATAGCACAAACCGATGTAACAAATTTCTTTCAGTGTTTGCGTTTTGATCCTAAGGTGGTTGCCGCAGATCATAAGTTTATTCGTCAAGGTGACTTTAAGCGGCATATGAATATTGCTCTTGGAATACAAGGAGACGAGTCTCCTAGTGGAGCATTGAAAGGGAAGTTAATTCCATCTCCTATACCGGAAGAGATCAAAAGACTAAAGACTGGTCTACGCGAAAACAATGTGAAGGCCAGGTAGTTTAACTACCACAAGTTAGTTAGTTGTGTTTGAAGTACTCTTTTAGCTCATTTACATATTTTTGTTCACAGGGAGCGCCTAAAAATTTTCAACGAAGCTTCTTCTGTATTTAACAAGTTTTTCCCAAGTGTGCCTACAAAGAAGAGATCTCGACCAGAAGGGTTTTCTGGTGAGCGCTCTGGTGATCGCTTGGTATCAGGGTCAGGCCTAGGTAAAATGGGAATTCAAGGTCAGACCCTAGCTGGTGGTTTTGAGCTTGACCAGCAAAAGTTGGATGAACGACCTAAAAGTGGTGTTCCAAATAAGCGAACACGTACTTCCATGGTAATTCATGATTCTTTTGACAGAACTTCCTTTAATGTATTACCCGTATGGAGTTGTTTGAGTTAATATCTTGGTTTGTACTTGAACAAATAAGCCCCTTTATGCTATAATGCTCTTTTCTGTTTGCATTTGATTGCATGCTTCTGATTACTGGAAAGGTGAATCTTTTGAACAAGTTATTGGTGAAAAAATGGACACTGGCCACACATTGTAGTTTTGGATATGATATAGGAGCTTCGTCACTTAAGCAATTTGCCACCAAAAGTAGTAATTTTTATTTATTTTGAATTGCATTCAAATATAAGTATTAGATAAAGGGTTCTCACTTACCAGTCAGTGTGTCATTATTGCTTCCGAAAACCTTAAGCTCTTTATTTGTGGTTCAGATGGATGTTCGAAGCAATTCTATTGTTCGACAGTCAGCTGCTCTAGACAGAGATACAGAAATAATGCGGCTGGCAAATCATAATGCAGTTCAGGGTGAAGATCGAACTTCAATTGGTATTGATGGTTGGGAAAAGTCAAAGATGAAAAAAAAACGGTCCTGTATTAAAACAGACTGTCATCCTAACCTGGCTTCAAGTAAAGTGGTTGATGGTTATCGAGACTTGAAGCTGGGAATACAACAGAAGTCAATGGGTGACTCCCGGTCGAGATTGAATGGTGACTCAAACATGTTAAGGTATGACCTGTTCTATGTACACAATAGCTTTTTGATGCATTCAACATACAATGGCCAATGCTGATATTTACTATCCTTTTTTATTGATTGTTGCCATGCTCTTAGAGGTATGTTCTCCAAATAACTTTGCTCAGATGTACTTAGCTAGCAAACTTCTTTTTGAAGGTCTCGTATTTGCACTACTTTCCATTTACATTTACTGTTCGCCGTTTGGAGTTTATTAGGAAAGAAAAGCGTAAGTGAGATGTGATGAACTTCAGTTAATTGCTCTTCACTCTCTCTCTTTGTTTACATGATTTTATCTGAATTTATAGAAGTATGTGCTGGATTGATGATTATTTACGCTCTAAAAAGTTCTGGTGTCGTAATTGCGCTTCTTTCACTTTACGTTTTCTGTTTGGAGTTAATTAGGATAAATATGATGTGTAGTGTCACGAACTCCAATTGATTGCTCTTTTTGTCTCTTTATTTACATGATTTTATCTGACCTTATAGAAGTATGTGCTGGATTGATGAGTCTTTACGCTCTAAAAAACTTCTGTATGTTGGAGATGCATGAGTGTGAGGTGTGTACTTCCACCAACAATATCTCCTTTCGTTATATTTTCACAATTTTACTGGTGGTTTGTTGACTGAAGAAATGACCTTGATTCAGATGATTATTTAATCCATTGAAGTGGGGTAGATTTATGGTTTCAAGGGTTCAGAATATGCTGGATCCTTTCACTTGATCTAATTGATCACTTTGTTGTGTGTTTACTTCTTCTTTATTTTCTCACCTCCCTCGATCAATTTGGATTCTGTATACTTTGATGGTTATTCTATAGGTTAAAATCTCCTGTTTAAATTATTTTTGTAGGCAAGCGGCTGGTAATGGAGCTACTGGGTATGGTAGATCTGATAACCTCTCTCAGCATACGTTGGCCGGACATTCCCCAGTGTCAAGGATCGATGCTGATCATAATTCTTTGTACATTGAGAAGAGAGAACGCTGCATTGGCTCGGATAAGGAAAGGGTGAATCTCAGGGCTGTCAACAAGTATGTGTTATAATCGTAATCATACATTTTTGAGTTTTCCTATCAATCACATGCAGCTTGGTTATAAGATTTCAGTTGAGTTTACCATATCATCTTCCTGATGTTTTAGCCACTGTTGTTTCTGATCATTCTTCTACGTACTTTTTACTCTGTTGGATTCTTTGAAGGTCCAATATTCACGATGAATTCAATTCTTCAAGTCTGGTTTCAGACACAAAAACAAATGCTTCAGTTCGCGGGCCTAGATCTGGATCAGGGCTACCTCCAAAACTGTCGCCAGGACTCCATAACACTCCATCCCCGAGTGACTGGGATATCTCTGGCTGTACAAATAAGCCTCCACCATTGTCAGGGGTTACACATCGCAAGCGTATGACATCAAATCGGTCTTCATCACCACCTGTCACTCAATGGGCCAGTCAAAGACCACAAAAGATATCCCGTATAGCAAGAAGAACGAATTTAGTCCCCATTGTTTCTAATAAGGACGAAGTTCCCTACTCAGATAATATATCAGATGCTGGTTGTGGTGAAACTGGGTTTGGATTTCATAAACGCTCCCCAGCTGCTTCTCCTCAATTGAAACTAAAAGGTGAAAGCAGCTTCTCCACAGCAGCTTTATCAGAAAGTGAAGAATCTGGCCCCCCTGAGATCAAGTCTAAAGACAAGGGGAAACAATCTGATGAGGTTAATGGGAAAGCTGCACAGAATATGCATAAAGTGTCCATCCCTGCTTTACAATCAAGAAAAAGTAACAAGCCTGCTGCTGGTGAGGAGATTGGGGATGGTGTGAGAAGACAAGGAAGGACGGGCCGTGGCTTTTCTTCCACAAGGTCTCTTAATCCAACGGGAGTAGAGAAACTTAAGAATGCTGGAACAGCAAAACAGCTTCGCAGTGCAAGACCTATTTTTGACAAGAGTGAAAGGTAGAGATCATTCATATTTTCCACGTACTCTCTAATTTTCTTTCTTGTGTGATTTAAGATTTTTTTTGGACTCCATGGTGTTTATCTCATAGATTTCTTCATGAGTTCTGTGCAGTAAGGTGGGTCGCCCACCCACTAGGAAACTATCTGATCGCAAGGCTTACAAACGTCAGAGAACTACGGCAGCAAATGCTTCAACACTAGATTTTCATGGTAAAACAAGTTCAGTTTAATAAGACTTTGCTCTTTTGGCTGGATTTATTTTTGTTGTATTCCTTTATTTATGGTTACATTTCTTAGCCGGTTCAGATAATGGCCATGAGGAGCTACAAGCGGCTGTCAACTCGGCTGTAATTTTTGGTAAAATATTGTTTCCTTATTCACTTTTATGTTGTATACCCAACTTTTGTTTCTGGATTGAATTGTCTTGTCATTGATGCAGCTCAGAATTTTCCCAACTCTTTCTGGAAGCAAATGGAGCGCTACTTTAGCTTAATATCTGATGATCATATCAATTTCATGAAATACCAGGTGAAACCTTTTACTTCATTTTCAGATCTCATAGTAAAGGATTTGACAGATATATCTTTATTGGGTGATAACTATTCACACCTGACATCCTGAAGTAATGCTGTAATAGTCTAGTTGGTTAGAAATGCGCTACAAGGAATTTGGGTTTGGGATTATATTTGGAAAAGATTAGTAAATTAGCAATAATTTCACTATGCATTGCTCCCTAGGTATTTTTCTGCACATACTAATGTAAAGGTAAAGGGAAACGAGAAAATCCCAAAGGAGTAGAATAATGGCGTCAAGTGTCTGTTAGATGTGTTGTCATACGTGATTTGACAGATATCAATATTTGTGGCGTTACGGAAGTCCATCAGAGTTTCAAGCATGTTAACTTCAACACATTTAAGACAGTCAATAATGTACTGCTTTTTTCCCCTCTTTCAGGGAGAACTCTCCTCCATGGGTCCCTCACCCGTTCTGACATCCCCTGACTTTGATAGCCGTGATTTATTTCCCGAGGAACTTGGAACTAGCAGGGTGGATTCCAAGGGTTGTCCACTTTACCAGAGATTACTATCAGCTTTGATTTCTGAGGACTCGATGAGTGAAAATGAAGATATACAAGTTGATCGATTTGGTTCCATGCATGATCTTGATGATGACTCAGAATTCAGTGTTCTGAATAATATGGTGGAGTTCAATGGGTTTAGAAACAATGAAAGGCTGGATCTTGATGAATCCGAGGATTATGGGTCTGCAATTCTGTTCAAGGGTGTTAATAAGTCAGTCCACCTCTGCAATGGCAAATTTTCAGATCATTCACCCATTGACTTCTTAGACATTCAGTATGATAAATTGGGGATAGATGAAAAGATTTATCTTGAAGCTCAGTCTATTGGAATATCCTTAGAACCAATGGTACACAGTCTAGTTATCTTAGTTATTTAGAAACTTGTTACTGCTATGTACTTTTTGCTCTTATTGCTGAAGTTTCTTGCAACTTGATATGCTGTTCTTGTGTTTTCTTACAGCCTAGTATCTCAAACGTGGAGGATGAAGGAATTGTTGACCAAATCAAAAAGTTGGAGGAGGCCATCTGCAAGGAGGTCTCTTTCTCATCAAATACTTTATTGCTTTATTATGGTTTTCTTGTCTCCCTTGAGGGTTATTAAGTACATTAGGTGGATTCTGACGGTTCTTAAGAAACCCGTGTAAAATGACAAAAAAGCAATATTTTTGTGTCCCATGATTACTTTCTCCAGAGAAAAACATCGTTTGATGGTCTCTATGTTATTTTTTCAGGGTTCGAAGAAGAAAGAGATGGTGGATAGGCTACTAAAGCCTGCTTTAGAGATGAAAGAAATTCAGGAGAAGTATGAATTTTCCTGTACTCCAATTTTGTGGACGCCTTTGTGGATCCGGATTATAATCTGACAGTTTTGATATGTATTTTTTCCTTTACATAGGGAGTTTGATCAGCTTGGTTATAATAAACTCATCGAAATGGCATATGAAAAAAGCAAGGTAAACTAATTGTCCCAAAATGAGCTCCTATTCAGATTAATATTTTTAAATTTTGCTTCCCTAGCAAATATACTTATCTGCTAAACTCCAAGGTTTTTGGTTGATAACTCTGTCTCGTTTCTTTTACAGGCAAGTAGGCGTCATCACACCGTTGGTGGAAAGAATTCAAATAACAAAATATCAAAGCAGGCTGCATTGGCTTTTGTGAAAAGGACGCTTGAACGATGCCATCAATTCGAAGAGACAGGCAAAAGCTGCTTCAGTGAGCCTGAAATTAAGGATATGTTCATTGCCAGGTTGGCAACAGCGGAAGATACTCTTGCGGACAATGAGTATAATCTGTCGGCTTCAAGTACGATCTATTGCGTAAATACATAACGAAATCTCTTTTTAAGTCCATATTCGCTCTGCTAATTTGTATCTCTCTTTCTTTTCCCTGGCAGCACCCATGGGCACACAGCCAAGCTTTTCATTGGCATGCATTGGGCAGAACTATGCCAATTCTTCTGATGTTCTAGCATCTGAAAATGCTTTGCTAGAACAAACGACGGGAAGAGAAGATACAGCATGGTCCAATAAGGTCAAGAAGAGAGAGTTGCTGCTTGATGATGTTGGTATTGGGACACAACTCTCAAGTAGTACAAAAGGAAAGAGAAGTGAGAGGGAGAGTGATGGGAAAGGGCAGGCTTCATCTAGAAGTGGAACCAATAAGATCGGCCGGCCTTCCCTGTCTAATGCCAAGGGTGAAAGAAAACCGAAAGCAAAACCGAAGCAGAAAACAACTCAGGTATCTTCATCTGTTAGGATCCCAGAGCAACCAAAAGCACCATTACCCAAATCGAATGAAGCAAACAGCGAGTATAATAACTTGGAGGCACTAGAGGAGACAGAGCCGATTCTCGACTTATCTCAGCTACAAATACCAGATGGCTTGGGAGGTGATTTTGATACGCAACCAGGTGATATTGGTTCATGGTTTAACATGGATGACGAAGAAGATTTCGATATCCTGGAGCTTGGAATACCAATGGATGATCTCTCAGGGCTGAACATAAAGTTATGAGGTCACCTCTCCCTCTCACTCTTTCTATATCTGTATAGTCTTCTTGTTGGTTATACTAGTTAACAACAAACAAAAAAAGCATAAAGGTAAAAGAAAAATTTTGCTTCCTTGAACGAATAACCAGTTACCGGGGGATGGGTTATCAGGAGATTAGCTCAGAAAATTAGGTCACATAGATTCTTTCTTCTTCTTCTTCTTGAGCTTTGGGTTTTTTGTAGTTTTCATAACCCCAGAACCATTACCTCTCTGTAAATACATTTTATGTTACTTGATAAAATTCAGTTTCTCCCACCATTAACAGATCACAACTTTAGTCTTTACCAGTGTGTGTTTTTTTTTCTGTTTCTAGTAACCTTTGTTGCTAAAATATTTGTAATGTAAAAGGTAAGAGATGAGAAAGGAAGAGTTTTGCTTTGATCTATCTGACCTATATTAATAAAGTATTCTTGTTACTATATCTTCGACGTGATAAAACAGTCTCGAAGTTGTGTTTGCTCATGAAGCTATCTTATACTTTTAATTCTGTTTGTGCAGTAGGTAAAGGGGGTCAGTCAATTATTATTATTATTAACTGAATTCGTTAACCATTTAGATTAGGCCCACGCACATTCTGGTCCCGTAAGGCCCGTAAGGCCCCAAAAACTGCACATTTTCTAACCGCACTCTCCAATTAAACATAAAATAAAAAATCAGCCACTTTAGACTTGTTTATGGGTTTTGGACTTTTTTCAAGAAAATACGAAAGTTTGATGAGAATCCAAATTTGGTACAGACTGTAATGGTAACGAATCATATGGCAAAAATGTGAGGGGCAAAATCCGATTTTGAGTCGGAACATGTTACCGTTGCTTGTCTCAAGAATTAGACTGAATCTTTAGCCACAAGTTTCACGTACTTCCCATCAACCGTGAATCTGGAGCTCGAGTTCACCTGCAAGAAAGAAAACAACAAAACGACTTTAATGTGAATTTTTCTTTCTAAAGAGAGAAGAGATCGATGTATCTTAGTTACGCAGATGAGATTTGCAATTGCCTGACCTTTAGCTCTAGCTCCGCACTGATGCCGGATTTGTCTAGAGTTATGCCTGAATCCACAAGGGATTCTAGAACGAGCTTCTTCAGTTTCTTCATCTTCAAAGTTTTATCTTCGTTCTGTATCAATACAAATTCATATGTGTGTTTACATTATGTATACACACTGCATTGGTAATATTGGAATTGCAAGTTGCAAGAAAATAGAATTTAAATCCGAAAGTCAGTGAGTCGACAGATACGTACAGATTTCAAAGCCGCTGTGATCAACTTCTTCCAATTGATTTTCTTCTCATGGTCCTGCTTCTTCGCTTTCTTTACTTCACCTCCTTTTGATTCTTCGGCTTGAACTACCTCTCCATTGCTTTTTTCATCCAAAGTCTCTAGCTTTCTCTTCTTCTCAGCAGGAGAGTCTCCACTCCCTACACCCGAGGAGACAGGCAAATCTACTTTCTTCTGTTCGGAATCACCATTAGAAGCATTCTCGGTTGTATCGACCATGGACTGTTCTGGTTGTTGTTTAGCATGGAAACCTTTTGCTTTTGCTCGGTGTTTCTTCCCATCAGCATGGGCAAGCAAAGTCTGCTGGCTAGTAGCCTTTGTGTTACACAAACTGAAACCAAAAAAATAAATACTCAAAACCATCTCACCACAAGTCTACATATAGCTCTATAAATCCAAAGAAAATATAGATTCCTCGATACATTAAACTGCATTCGTGCCTAGAGCAGGAAATGGAAGGAAAGTCGAAAGAAGTGAATACCTACAAAACCATGGATATCGATTTGATAAGCCAACATTTATATCAAAGTCTGGCTGTTGCTTCGAGTTGTCCTTTGGCTTCGCAGGTGTGCCATTAGATGGCTTTGAGTGACCTTTTGGACCATATTTCTCCTAAATACAGAAGAAGAAAAACACAAAAACATTCAAGGCACAGAAACAATTCTTCAATCTCTTATTCCAAAGACATAGCCAAACCTAAAATCTAAGCAAGTTTGTTCCATAACCATAACAGATGAACAAAAGAGGAGAAGAAGATTGGTAGAAATTGTGAATACTTACAGCTTCGGTCATGCACTGGTTATGTCCTTGTACACTATCTTTCCCAAACGTTTCTCCACAGTCGAGGCACGATAACTATTTGATTGGCAACAAAAGCGAAGAGATTTAACCAAAGAATCATCACAGAGATTCAATTTGAAAAGAAGAAACAAAAAATAAATTGAATCGAGACCTTTGTGGCACTGCACATCCTGAAGTGATTCGGGAGCTTTGGCTTCTTCAGTTCCTCTCCACAGTCCTCGCATTGAAACCAAACCATCGTCTTCCTCTTCCGATAATCTTCGTGACAATTTTGGGAACAATTTTCCAGCAGAAATAAAATTCTGGGAACGTGGATCGGAAACGGGTTTAAGAGACCAGTACAAATTAGGGTTTATAACATTGTTGAATTGTTTATCGAAGTATCAAACAACGCGCTGTTTTGGAACATTAAAAACGACATGGTTTCATAGTCTCTAACGACGCGACGGCCTGCAATGCTGACATTTTGGTCTAACCATAGAAACCGAACCAAAGCCGAATTTACCATACCAAACTGAATAAACTAAAACTCAAATCAAAATATATTCTTCAGAGTTTAGACAGATTTAATTCTATTGTATAACTTTAAGATTAGTTACTTGTTTTATATGCTTTTAGTTTCTTTTTATCTAACCACACCAAACTTTTGTCAAATCAAACCCAAAAATTTCGGTTTTAGTTTGGTATATATTTCGCATGCAATTATCTCTGTTACAAAGATCAAATCCTAAGTCTAATGTAAAATGCATTCCCAAATAATATACAAAAAATCAACATTTACAAATTCTAAACCCCAAACACAAACCCTTAACCCTAAACCCTAAACTCTAAACTCCAAACCTCTAACCCTTAATCATAAAATTTAAATCTGAAATTGTAAACTAGATCTTACACATAAATACCAAATAATATACAAAAAATCAACATTTACAAATTTTAAAATTATAATCATTTTATAAATCTTAAATTCTAAACCCCAAATAGAAACCATTAACCCTTAACCTCTAACCCTTAATCATACTCTAAATTTTTTTAAAATATAATCATTTTATAAATCCTAAATTCAAAACCCCAAACACAAACCCTTAACCCTAAACCCTAAACATCTAACCCTTAATCATAAACTCTAAATCTTAAATTGTAAACTAGATCTTACACATGAATATCAAATAATATACAAAAAAACCAACACTTACAAATTTTTTTTAAATATAGGGGCTGTTTGGTGTTTGGTTGTAAGGACTTTATTATTTTTTAAAATCTTTAAAGTCAAAAAAATTCCAAACATGCTTTTACTTATTTTTTTCTCTCTAAAGCCTCAACTGCCCAGTTCTCTTTTTTACTCTGTCAACTTCTTTTTTTATAAGCTACGTTGGTGAGACTTTAATTTTTTTTAAAATCACAGTTTTTATTTTAAAAGCAAAAGTTTTTAAAGTATAATTTTTACGTAAAAGTCTAAAGTAAAAGCTCATACCAAGCAGTTTTTAATCATTTTATAAACCTTAAATTCTAAACCCCAAACACAAACCCTTAACCCTAAACTCTAAACTTCTAACCCTTTATCATAACTCTAAATCTTAAATTGAAAACTAGATCTTACACATGAATATCAAATAATATACAAAAAAATTCAACATTTACAATTTTTTTAAAATATAATCATTTTATAAATACTAAATTCTAAACCCCAAACACAAACACTTAACCCTAAATCCTAAACCTCTAACCCATAATCATAAACTCTAAATCTTAAAGTGTAAACTAGATCTTACACATAAATATCAAATAATATACAAAAAAATTCAACACTTACAAATTTTTTAAATAAAATAATTTTATAAATCCTAAATTCTAAATCTCAAACACAAACTCTTAACCCTAAACCCTAAACCTCTAACTTTTAATCATAAACTCTAAAAACTTAAATTCCAAACCGTAAATTATGAACTCTAAACCTTAAACTGTATACTCAAACATAAAAATTAAATTTAATCGTTTGAAAGGAAGATATGACCTTTCACAAAAAAAAAAAAAGAGGAAGTTATGACAAAATTAAGATTGATAAAAGAAATAATAATAATAAAAATGCTGGTTCATATCATGTTATTGTGCGAAGGTGATGATGACTTTAATTAAATTTAATCCCAAAAGCGCACAAAAAGAATGGTTTCTCATTGGTTACGTGTATATGACGAGGATCGCACATATCCACCGTTGATAACACTAAATCCAACGGTCACAAATCTTTTGTTTTTTAATTATTCTTTTTTTTCTTTACTTCTCTTTCTCCTCCAAGACTCCAACGCCAATGCTAAAAAAATATTGCAGTCGAGTTATCTTCTCATGGTAAGTTATCTTCTCCTTCTCCTCTTCTCCTCTTCGTCTCCTTCATCCTCCTCTTCTCCTCTTCTCCTCTTCGTCTCCTTCATCCTCCTCTTCTCCCTCCTACTTTTCTTCATATCTAACTCTTTTTTTTTTCAGATTTTGCCGCCGCCGTCGAGACAACCGAAGAACGCGGAGAAGAACGGCGAAATCGAGGATTTGAGGAAGGAGACGGCGAGATTAACGGAGGAGAATGAGAGGCTGAGGTGAGAAATCGAGGCCTTTTCTTGAGAGAGCGAGAGGAGAGAGAAGGAAATGGAGGCGGTGGAGCTTCGGAAACTGGTTTCGCCGTCACTGAGGGAGAGTGACGACCACGACGTGCGGTGGCTGGAGTTTCGCGATGGTACATCTTGGCGATGGATTGACGGTGGAGATGGCGTGGTGCGGTGGCTGGAGCTTCGGCGGTGGAGAGACGGTGGATTTGGTTTTCTCTGTTTACAACCGGTTTATTCATTTGTTGGTGGATGCATTTTATTTTTTATATTTTTTTTAAAAAAAAATTTCTAAAAAGCCACAGATTAATTTGTGGCTAAAATTGTGGCTAAATATATTTTTTATTTTATAAATCATATAAATTAATTTTTTTTTTTTTATTTCTAAAAAGCTACGACAAAGATTGTAGCTATTCGCGGGTATTATCTACGATTAATTTGTGGCTAATTGTGGATATAATAGATACAAAATGGTCGTATCTATTTTTGTGGCTAATAGCTACGAATTCCGTCGTGGCTATTCGCAGAAAATACAGCTACGACCAGACACGATGGGCGAATAGCTACAAGCTCATAGCGACGAAATTGTTTTGTGGCTATCCGTTGCTATTGGCAATATAGCTACGAAATATAGACAATAGCTACAAAACTATTCGTGGCTATTTTCAGTTTTTCTTGTAGTGCAAAGGTGCATTCGCCTGGCTATTACAACTATCTAAGATCTCTTCAAGAAGCTTTGTGCTGTTGTTGCTTCTTCCCATAAGACGTTTCTGACAAAGTGCATGCACGATTATGTTGCAAGTCGATCACTCTATTTGGCTTAATAACATATTTACTATCCAAAGTAGCGAAGAGACAGAGAGCTTTATCTACATTGTTAACACTGCAAAGACCCTTGATAAATGTGTTATAAGAAACACAGTTTGGAGAAGGACCCATCTCCCACATCTCTCTAACAAGCCCATCCGCCTTGTCGATATGACCGAATTTACACAGACCATTTAAAAGATGATTGTGTTTGATCAAACCTGGAACAAACCCACTATGTATCTCCGTAGCCAGAGAGCAGCATCCAACTTCCCTTGTAAACAGAGATCCCTCATTATAGACGCGTGCATAGATAAAGAATCATCATCATCGTATCTGACGCTCTTTGTCCGACATACACTCTCCCTACAAAGAGAAGCAATTTTTTTAGGCTTCATTAAATTTTAATGGATACAACAAACCATAAGTTACTAAAACCTCAAAGAAGCCAGACGATCCAATCTGCTTTTCAAGATTGACTCAAGTGCATTGAAAATAGCTTCCGGGTCTCCCTTTTGGTCATTATTATTTTCATCACAGAAGCACTTATGTGAATGATTGAAAGAAATGGATTGAGGACGTTCAACACAAGAAAGTAGACGCATTTCAAAGTCCCTGCAAATCCATAAATCAATCAGAAAATCAGCACATATATTGCTATTATTACTACTTGAGATAGAATCAGCCGCTCGTCCTGTAAGTCTGCTGTCACTACAACGAGAAATTTCTGCGGCAGACTTTCATAATACACGTAGGCAGTTTTTGTGCCACGTAGACGCCGCACCTGTTTTTTCACTGATGTGGAAAATAAAAGTAATGGCATTCATGTAATTACGTTTTTGTTATCAAATGTTTAAAAGAGCATTTTGGGTATGAAAAACATTTCAGTAATAAAAAATAATTATTTACTAGTCTAGTAATAAAAAAGAATTGTTTACGTTTTTACCTAATTTCTATGCTATTTAAGTAACTCTCCATTTTTTTAATTCTTTTCCTTTTCAGGTCGCTCTGAAACTTGAACACCGAAATAGTAGAGGCTGTATTTTTGGCCCACGTTTACGAGTGGCAAGTGTACGGTTAAGACTTGCATGTTTCCTACATCAAACAAGGTTTGTGCATGGAGATGTGAAACCAGAAACTTATTACTTGGTCAACCTGGAACAGCAGACGAGAAGAAACTTTACCTTATCGATCTTGGGTTGGGTGAGTTTTTGTAATATGTTTACAATCAACCTGACACGTTGTATTTTTCAGTTGTTTTTTCTCTGAAAGTTTTGTGAGATATTGGTAACGATTTTATTTTTTTATTGGTGTATGTTATCTTTCCTACTCTTTGTTTTGGGTGTATATATATATATATATATTTCATATGCAGGGGAACGTTAAGGTATGCAAGTTGTCTTGCATATCTTGGCCATACTGGAAGTCGGGGGGATGATCTGGAATCATTGGCTTATACATTATTTCTGATGCGGGGATGGTTGCCATGGCAACGGTACCAGGTGAGTTTCCTGTCTCTCTATTCAAAACCTAATACCATTGTTGTGCAATGATGTGAAGGTTTTGAATGACTGTGTGGAAGCAGAAGCATGGCTGCGAGAGAAGCAGAAGCAGCAAGAGGCGCTTCCCAGGTACGCAACATCAGCTTTCTATTATGTTATGAATCCATCATATTTTGCTCCATTCATATCTTGGTTTTTTTGTTGTTATTTGTTTGTTTCTGTTTAGATTTTTTTGTGGAGCTGACCGAGATTTGCAAGTGAGGTTTATGTGTAATCTTGGGTTTCTTATCGATCGGATCTCGAATTGTTTAAGCTGCTCCGATCTCGATTTGGTTTCTGGTTTGGTAGTGTCTGGTTTATCCCAAAAATTATGGTTTGCTTTGGACTTGAGATTCCCAGAAAGGAAGTTTCTGCAGTTGGATATGCTTTAATACATCTCATGAATACGTTTGCAGACCTGATGGCGAGGAAGTATGTTCCTATTTTGTTTGGATCTTCATGTTGAGGTTTGTTCATCTCAATTCAATTTTGTGCTGATATCGATGCTTATTAATTTAATCCAGTCATGAGATGTGAGAATACTTACACCTAGATCTTGATCACAACATGTCGTTTCCATTCCACTGTAAGAATTTTGTATACTATCATCCCATAAGTGATTTAAATTTTTTGTTGTGACACTTTTTTTATTCAAAGTAATGTTGATGGATTGCAGAGCGGACCTGCATATATGAGGTGCGCTCGGTGATACCAAACTCTCATTATCACAAAAAGGTGTTGTTATTAGTTTCAAAGACTCTATTTTCTTAAAAAGTTCGTCTCTTTTGAAACTATAAAACCTATTTGATATGTTTATGTGGATTGTAAAATACGCAAAGAAGAAAGATTTGACACCTCTCATTGTCTTCATAAAAGACGCAGAGATTATGTGTATTTTCTAGCTTGAATTTTTTTATTCTTTAGTTTTTTTATATCCAAACTCACGCTATGAGATTATCTTAAAGTCTCATCATTCAAGATCCGACACAAACTTTTATGTGGGCATTTAAGGATAAATTCTCTTGTAATTTTCTTAAAATCTTACATAATTTTTTTACAAATCCTCTTGACAAGTTTGATATATATAGTGTCAAATGATAAATTTTTCGGGGGGACTTGATAATTAAATCTCATGGGAATGTTGAAGTGAAAATAGCGGGAAGAAAACTGTATGGGTGACAAGGAACATAAATTTGTTAAAGATGATGTAGACAAAGTAGAAGAATGTGAAAAAAACCTGAAGATATGAAGAAAGCGAAGTTAGAGAAGAAGAAGACAAGAGAGGAAGTTAGAAAAGAAGAAAAAAACCGGAAGAAGAGGAAAAAGAAGAAAACCAGAAGATATGAAGAAAGCGAAGTAGAAGAAGAAGAAGAAGAAAACCAGAAGATGATGTAGAAGAAGAAAACAGAAAGAAGAGGAATTAGAAGTCGGAAAAGTTAAAGAGTATTTGTGTATACTCTCAATGAACAAAGGATCTCAGCAAAAAGTAAGAACACTTATATCTTCACTCAATTTCAAAAGTTCAGCTAGATTTCTAATTAGCAAAAGGCAAATCCGATAAATAGGAGTTTGGGCTTTGATCATCATGCCCAGATGCAAAATTGTTTTAGAACATAATCAAACTAAGAA
>PKMM01024176.1:406542-436657 GCA_002933915.1 Eutrema heterophyllum
TTTTGGAAATTTTTGAAATTTTTTTGAATTTTTAAAATTTTTGGGAATTTTAAAATTTTCGGGAATTTCGAAATTTTTGGGAATTTTGAAATTTTCGGGAATTTTGAAATTTTCGGGAATTTTAAAATTTTCGGCAAATTTGTATTTTTAATTTTTCTTCAATTTGTGGATATTTTGTTAAATTTTCGTAAGTACTAACGATTTTCTTGTTTTCCCGCAGGAATAACGAGGACGCACTACAGTTGGGCGGCGTCTCCCAAGGCCGCCGTTCTCGGGGTTCTCGGGCTACGCCTCCTGGCGGATCGAGCTCGGGAACTCAAATCCCGGAGTCCCAGCAATCCGCAGCTCGGAACCAGATTAGGATCGAGGACCTAGTCCAACAGCCCAACCGGAGCCATTGCATCCGTCTCGACCCGAAGTTTGAAGACGGGACTTGGTAAGTGAAATTTTGATTGTTATTTCAATTTTTTAAGATTTTGAATCTAATTAAACGGATTTAATTATTTTTTAAATTGTTTTCAGGTTTAAGTTGTCGCTTGAGATCACAAATGCGATCTTACGGATGCTCCACAACATGTTGGACAAACCGTACGAGAAGTTTTCGGACATGCCGAAAGACGAGAAAGACTTGTGGCACCGGAGTTTTGCGGTAAGAAAATTTTCGATTTGTATTTTTTTTTAGTTTATTTTGTCAACTTTAATTTCGAATACTAACATTATTCTTTTTTAAAAATGTAGCAAGACTTCACGTGGCACCATTCCCTTACGAGGGAAGTAATTGCCCAATTTGACAGGTATGCCGCGCTTTCGTACTCGAACCACATGTACGAGTGGAAGCGGAAGTGGAAGCACGGCAAGGACAAGCCGAAGGATTTCGACGACGACGTCTGGAAGGGCTTCTGCGATTATTGGAGCAAGCCGAAGACGAAGAAGCTATCCGAAACAAACACGAAGAACCGGAAGAGCGAACGAGGAGGGAAGGGGATGTACATTCACAACGGCGGCGCAAAGACCGTCGAACGGGATGCAATGGAAATGGTAAGTCTAATTTTAATATTTAATTATTATTTTCGTTTTTATTATTATTTACTTAACAACATTTTACAGGCGAAGAGAGACGGCGTAGCTCCCGACTACCTTAGACTGATCGAGCAAAGGCACACCAACAAAAAAACTGGTGTGATCCAGGATCCCGGCATGCGTGACCTTGTTGAGACGTGCAAGAAGAAGAAGGTGGATCGGGAACGAGAAGTTGGACTCTCGCAGCTCACTCTCGAGGGGTCGTCGTCCTCGAATGAGTTACCCCGGGAAGTGATCAACGACATTGTCCTCAATGTAAGTTTCTAATTGTTTTCAATTATTATTTTTTTCAAAATTTCATTACTAACATTATTTTGATGTTTTATTTTCATAGGAAACTCGGAAAGTCAAAGGGCGATTCGCTGGGTTAGGCGGACTTCCGACCCAGGAATCGTCTTCTTCCATTCCTCGGTTTCCTTCGGGGTATAGAGACGAGATCGAGAGGCTCACCCAAACGGTGAAAGAACGTGATGCGGAGGTCGAGGAGCTAAAGTCCGCACACACCTCAACCAAGACCCAGCTGAACTCTTTGCAGAAGATCATGCAAGGCGCCTTTCCTCAGCTCTTTCAACCCGACAACCCCGACGATCCCGACAACTCTCCGACCGTCTGAATTTTTTTTTTTTTTTTGAACATTAAAATATTTTGTTTAATGAATTATTTTTTATTATGATAATGAATTTTTATTAATTAATTTCTTTTTTTTAAAATAATTTCATTTAATTATATATTTAATTATAATTTAATAAATCTCCAAAAAAAAAAATATAATCAAATCGAAATCCGTCGGAAATTAAATCCGTCGGAAATCCGTCGGTAATGTTTCCGACGTTAACTTCCGATCAAAACACCGTCGGAATATCCGTCGGAAATTTGTTCCGTCGGAATACCGTCGGAAATATATCCGACGGGTTTCCGACGGTTTTCCGACGTTTTGTCCCGACCTATCATCTGTCGGAATATCCGTCGGAAACATCGCCGTCGGTAATCCGTCAGAATATTCCGACGGATTTCCGACGGATATTAATTTCCGACGAACTGGAACCGACGGACAATATCCGTCGGAAAACACCCTTTTCCGACGGAAACGGCCGTCGGAAATCGCATGTATTCTTGTAGTGTTTGTAGCTATTTCGTGGCTATTTGGAGTTTTTCTTGTAGTGAATTAAGAAATCCAAAATTGACCAAATAACTCATAAACTCAAATCTCTCTAAATAAATAAGAGGATTCTAAAAACAGATTTAAAATCTTATATAACTTAAATCTAAATCTAACTGATAGATAGACATTAATTTTTTTTCAAAAAAATGTTATCGTCTCAAATTGAATTATTATATCGTGTTTGATAATTCTTTTATAAATAATCTAATGAAAAAAATTCAGACGTGTACATGTAAACTTTAAACATGAATCCTTACATTTAAACATAAATTTTCTAACACACGATAACAATATGTTATTCTTAATATTTCATATATGACGAATCTTATATAGATTTTAGAGTTTACATTTTTTTATTTTTATAAATTAACAATAACACGTATCGCGATCCCGTGAATTAAAATTTTACCACGTGTCATATTTTTATGTGAGAGTTCAAGTTTTATAAAATAAGATAGTTCTAAAACATTACTTCTAGTATCATTGTTACTGTATTTGTTCTAATATAAATATATGAAAACAACAACACGTCGAGATTAGAAGTATATGACTATATATGTATATATATTATTAAGGGATTTTAATGAAAAAAACTCTCGAGTATCATCATATCTATTTTAAAATCCTCAACTATTTTTTTAATGAAAAAACCCCTCAAACCAAAGTTTTTTAACGAAATTAACCTTATACATATAAAAAATCCTAATGGCTTCCGTTTAATAACATCATATTCCATATACATCACTTTAATTTGTTAAAAAATAAGTGGAAATAGTCCCAAATAGTACAAAATCGCACCAAAATTGTCAAACTAGTACAAAACACTGTTTATAGGCAAAAAATTTGCCCATATACAATGTTTTTGTACTAGTTTGGCAACTAGGGTTCCGTTTTGTACTATTTAAAAAATTGCCTCAAAAAATAATATATGTTTGTGTTTTGTTAGTAAAACAACATAGTTTCTTTTAATAACATCATGTTCGATATAGAGAAAAAATATGTTCGATATAGAGAAGAAATCGATATCCAAAATTGTGTATGTGCCCTAAATTTTATATATGTTTTTTAAAAAGAAATCATGTAGTTTTACCACCAAATCATGAACATATGATTTTTTTAACAACTCAAAATGTTGTGTTTCATTAAACGGAAGCTGTTGAGAAATTGTTTTTATGCATAGGGTTAATTTCATTAAAAAAATCTTTAGTTGGAGAGCTTTTTCGTTAACGATCTATAATTGAGGGTTTTTTTTGTTAAAAAATTAGTTGAGGGTTTTTTTAAATGGATTTGATAATAATTGAAGGTTTTTTTCATTAACCTATGTAACATCATATTAATAAATAATTTATACGCTTTCGATATATTATTACCTTATGTGAATTAATATATTTCAAGTAAGATACAATAAAACCAAGAATATATATCTATATTGTTATGAATATTATATGGATGTTCATTATAGATCCATTAGAATATTCTAGAAGTTCACTGGAAAGTGTCAAAAATGTGGCAAGATGAGTCACAAAGCGGACGTTTGTAAAAGCAAGGCTGATCCACGCAAAGACAAAGGGAAGTCTCAAGCCCATCTAATAGAATATGACATATGCGATGTGGTCACAGAAGTCAACACGTTGAGGACAACCCATAGAAATGGTGGTACAACGTACACGGGTGTCACTACTCACATATACATCGATAAGGAGATGTTTAGCACTTTTCAGAAATGCAAGAGTGAAGAACGGATGTTAATGGGTAACAACGGATCATCCAAAGTTGAAAGTCGTGGAAAATTGTGTTGAAGATGACCTCGGGACATGAGCTCACTTTCACCAATGTGAGAGTGAAAAATATCTCCACTTGGATTATTTGTTTTTGGCCAAAATTTTAAATTAAATTATATTGTTAATTAATTCAAAATTATCTCCTTAGATTTAAACGTCAAATTAAAGTGAAAAATATCACATTTGGATTTTCGTAACGAAAATCAATATGACACTGTGAAAAACCAATTCTCACAATTTTGACATTAAAGTCAAATTCCCCACTTTATGATTCATGCGTTTAAATATTGAGTGATTTACTTTACCAGTTTATTTTACAAAAACAGATACTTCTAACTATGATTAGAGTACATCTTACCCTTCTTTTTTTGTGAAAAACCCATTATGCCCATGGATTAAAAAAAAGTTACTCTCCTTCCTAATGCGCTCTCTCTCGTGTTATTGCCGAGAAAAATAGGATTAATGGCTGAAATGCCATAAATCTCAAAACAAAAATCCAGAGTGCCATAAACAAGTCTGGATGCCATAAATGGAGTGAAAACCCATTTTTACCCTTAATGATCAAATTTGTGGCATTTTAATTTTAATTGATAGTAAATAATTTATTTATTTAACATATGTTTTTTTTAATTTGAGCAAATTTTTAATTTTTCCAGATGTTTTTTTGTACACCGCGTGTCGTCCTCTTCTCCTCCTCTGCACTTGTCGGGGCGTCCTCCTCTTGTCTGACCGATCTTTCGAACCACTGATCCTTCTCGCCGGCGGATAGTAGCCGCCACTGCGTCGTCCTTCTCTGCAGTTGTGGTTTTCTTCATATCTCTTCTCTCCTCCGCCATTGTTGAATAAGGTAAAGGTTTTCTTTAATTTGGGGATTTCCAAAATTAGGGATTCGATTTGTGAAATTTGTTGGTTTGAGTATGCACATTGGATTGGATATTTAAGTTACTTATATGGGTCGACTGTTGTTGTCATTGAATTTGTAATTTGTCGATTGTTGTTGTTAAATCGAGCTGAATCGTGTTCTGGGTAGTGAATCTGTGAGATGTGGGACAACTGGGACAAATGCTATAACTGATAGACGTGGGACAACTAGTACAAATAAGTACAACTGAGAAATGTGGGACAACTGGTACAAATAGGTACATCTGAGAAATGTGGGACAACTGGTACAAATGGTATAACTGAGAGAAAGCTGATAATTGGCAATTGACTTAATTTTTTGTTTGTATTTCCAGGAGAGGATGAGCAGCCGTACAAACATACATTTTGAGTATGGAGGATATTATTCACGGGAAGGAGAGGAGTTTAAATGGAATTCAAGAAATTCCATTTATGCTATATCATTTAGGACCTTAACTTTGGACGAGTTAACCTATTCGGTGCTTGTAGATGGTATATGCAAGAAGATTTGGGTAAACGACAGTACAAGGAAGCTGAAATTGAGCTACATTCCGTTGGTAGCTAAGCCTCATAGGGAGTCATGTATTGTCGATGATGATGATGTTTATGTTTATCTAACAACTGTGGATAAAGAGGGACTTAGATCTATTTTGAATGTGGAGCTAATGGAAGATTTGGAAAGAGATAAGAGTGACGAGCTATGTGAGGACCTTCATAGAGTGGATAATGTGCCTGTTGACAACCGGATGGCTATTTACAGCCCGGAAGAAGCAGAGAAACAACAGAACCGGGTGGATGAGAATGGGGAGGACGATGAACATGCAGATGAACATGCACATGAACATGATCATGTTGAGCCTCCACGGCCTGTTGAACAAACTGAGTTTGTTCTAGAATGGGATGATGGCGCTGGTTTTGAGAAAGGTCAAGAATTTCGTTCGAAGGAGGCTTTGCGAGTTTTGGTTGACAGAGCTTCACATAAGGGATGTTTTGAGGTAAAAACTGTAAAGTCGGATCCATTTAGAATCATATTAAGATGCCGTCATGCTGAACAAGGCTGTTCATGGTATATACATGCTGTAAGAATGAAGGATTCTACTTATTTCAGTATTAGAGTGTATAGAAACATGCATACATGCTCCCGGGTCGTTGCCAGCACAATTCGGAATAAAAGGAAAGGCACACCACAAGTAGTAGCAGATGTTTTGCGTGGTTCCTTTCCAGGTCAGGTCGACACCCCCGCGGCTAAATCTCTGATGAATGTTGTTCAAAATGAAGCTCACGTGAGTGTGTCCTACTCTACTGCGTTGAGAGGGATAAAACTAGCTATTAGTGAAGTGAGGGGCAGTCCCGAAGAAAGTTATCGAAGATTGTATTGTTATCTGTACGTGTTGCAGATGGTGAATCCTGGTACAGTAACAAGCGTGAAAGTGGATGCCAGAAATAGGTTCAAGTATCTATTCGTCGCTTTGGGCGCTAGTATTGAAGGATTTAGAGCAATGAGGAAAGTCATAGTTGTGGATGCAACTTTTCTTAAGAATGTTTACGGTGGAATGCTAGTATTTGCCACAGCTCAGGATCCGAATCATCACCATTACCCCATTGCAATGGGTGTAATTGATAGGGAGAAAGATGCAAGTTGGAAGTGGTTTTTTGAAACGCTCAAAACTGTTATACCTGATGATCATGAACTGGTTTTTATGAGTGACAGACATTCAAGCATCATGAAGGCAGTCAAGGAGGTGTACCCACAGTCTCAGCATGGACATTGCGTTTGGCATTTGTCTCGTAACGTGAGAAGTAAAGCTGCGAATGGTTGTAAAGATTTGTGTTCAGCCAAATTCATAGAATGCGCTCAAAAGTACACAGAAGGTGAGTTCTTAAGTGCATACTCTGATTTTAGGCGGTGGTTTCCAGGAGCTGCAGAGTATCTAGATGAAGGTGTTCCGCTTGAAAAATGGGCAAGGTGCTACTTTAAAGGAGACAAGTACAACTTGGACACAAGCAATTCGTGTGAATCTATGAACAGTGTCTTCAAGAAGGCAAGGAAGTACTCCTTATTGCCTTTGATTGATGCGTATCTTGAAAAAGTGTCTGAATGGTTCAACAGGCATAGGAAAGACACTGTTGGTGCATCATACACGAAGAAATTGGTGCCCCTGGTGGAGAACGAGCTGCATAGGCTATGTGCAATTGCAACGGGCTTAGTTGTCACTGAGCTAAATCATTGTGAGCTTGAATACAACGTGATTGGAATTGATGGGAAGAGCTATCTGGTCAATTTGTTAAGTAAAAGTTGTAGCTGCAGATGTTTTGATATAGACAAGATTCCGTGTGTTCATGCAATAGCCGCAGACATTGCACTGATGCGAACGCCACAGAGAATAAGGGAAATACACATCCATGATTTGTGCTCAACATATTACTTGATTGAGACGTGGGCGTTGGCTTATTACAGAACTATTTATATGGTGCCGCATCAGTCTACTTGGATTATTCCTCAGGAAATCGGAGACTTAGTTGTTTTACCGCCAGACTACACCAAAAAAGTAGGAAGAAAGCGAGATAAGCGCTTTCCCTCCACCGGAGAAGCGCGCCCTAAACCGAGTAACAAGGCCAACAAAGGAATACATCTGGGACATTGGTTTGAGCCAGTAAACCCAATGCCAAACCCAAGGGAAATTTAGGGTGTGTTTGTTTCTTTGTTGAATTTCTCTGTTTCTTTGTTGGTTTAGGTCTATGTACAACTGGACACGTAGGGACAACTATGATCTATTTTGTAATTGTTCAAGATACATTTATGTTGCAGTTTCTGGGATAACTGGAGAACTATGTACAACTATGTTTTGAGGATGACTACTTTTATGTTTTGTTCAAGTACACATGGACAACTAGACAACTAGGTACAACTAGGGAAAATGATGTAAAAATATTTACGTATTTATAAAATTATTTACGTATTTATAAAATATTTACAACTAACACATAAGTATTTCTAACACATAATAATTAAAAATTTAAAAAATATAAAAGGCATATTGTGTTTCTAACACATAATATTGGTTTCACATGAAATACCTCATATGATACATGGTAGTCTTTAATAATGTTACCATTTCATGATGGAGAAAATGAAAATTATATGATTTTGCTAAAATTTTATTGTTAGCCATTTCTACATGGCCTACATAAGTGGAAAATCAGGAGGACAACTACAGAATATTATTTTATGTCCCAGGACAACTGGAAAATCTAAAAGGACAACTATGAGCAATATCGGACAACTGGACACGATGGTACAACTATGTAGTATTTTTTTATTTAGGCGGCGTGGAGCACGTGTGCATTTAAATTTGCGGCGCTGTTAGATGAGCTAAAAATTATGATAGCTCATATTTTATGTTTTTTATTTTGTCCTCTATAAAAGCCCAAATCTCAGGTTTTCCCTTTTCCTAATTTCCCCCAAATCGAAAACTAGGGTTTTCGCCTAATTTCCCCCAAATCGAAAAGGGTTTCCGCCTAATTTCACCCAAATCGAAAATCAACAAGATGCCGAGTTACAGCTCGGGCTCTTCTTCTTCCCGACACTCCTGGGACAGTTCATACTACCGAGCTGATGGAGATTGGGGTATGCGAGGAACGTGTTGGTGTGGCGTCTCTCTTGTTATCAAGGAATCGACTGCTGAAGCTACTCGAGGAAGGCTAATGTACACCTGTCCACATTGGCCGCATGAGGTAAGAACAAAGAATGAGTTTGTGATTTAGCCGAAGTATAGAATTTAGGGTTTTGTTTCACTGTAGCTGAATGATTTCTTCATTCAATGTACAAGAGAGGTAGTCATGAGCACATATGGAAATGGTGGGATGACGCTGTTACAGAAGAACTATCAAGTCTGAAAACTCAAATTGATAAGGTCAATGAAGGGATACAAAGCATGCACAACATGGGAGTTGTGCGAAACTGCCTTCACGAAACTGCCTCGTTTGAGACCCATGGTGCAGAAATTATGCAAATGAGAGAGCTCCTGGCTGGGATGGAAAGAGAGATTTCAAGGATGAAGGAATTGATTGCCAACCGAGGTGATGGATATGTGATAATTGCATTTTTCCTTGTGTTTGCTGCGGTTTCTTATCTTCTTAAGTAAAAGTCTGTACCGATTAAACTAATATTACGGCAAGATCCTTTATTTTCATTATGTCTAAAATGGTCTTATGTGTTGTATTGGAGCTATGAAAACACTCAATTGTACAATGTTGTCCCAGTTGTCCCATTACCACAACTGAAAAAGAAGGTTAAGTTGTACAATGTTGTCCCAGTTGTCCCATTACCACAACTGAAATATAGCCTTAAGTTGTACAATATTGTCCCAGTTGTCCCATTACCAGAACTGAAATATAACCTTAAATAAAGACGAGTAATACCATAAGTTCATACTAAAACACCTAATAAACAAACATTCTAGTTCAAAAACTAAATCCAACAATTATACCAGTTCTAAAAAAATCCAACAATTTCTACTTCCTTGTTATTCCTTCCCCTTCGGCTCTTTCCCCTTCGGCTCTTTCCCCTTCAACTCTTTCCCTTCTGTAAAAGGGGACTTCACATGCCTCGATGGTTGTCGCCGCCTCTTAGCTGGTGGATCAGTTAAATCAAAGCTGGGTACTGGGAGATGAGTCCTCGTAGCTGCAACCTTGATCCTCTTCTTACGTGGTGGGTCACCAGGTTTGACTAATAATAGGTCCTTCAGAAACTCAGGTGATGGGTCTGATGGGAAGGATGATGGGAAGGGTACCCAGGCTGGTGGTGGTGCTGGTGGTGAGACGGGTGGTGCTGGTGCTGAGGAGGCAGAGGCTGGTGCTGGTGCTGGTGCTGAGACGGGTGGTGCTGGTGGTGGTGCGGAAGAGGCTGGTGCTGGTTCTGAGACGGGTGGTGAGACGGGTGAGAAGCCTGGCGGAAGTACATAGTCTTCAAGAGATTTCACTCTTGCATCCATGCGAGAAAGCTTCTCCATGATCTCTTTGAAGCCATTCTCCATCGACGCCTGCAAATCCAACAAAGATGTAGGCTCAGCTTGTGGAGGTTCCTCTGTAGGGCCTTGAAACCGAGCACCAATGTCTAACTCATACAGCTGTCTCCAACATATCTTCTTCTTCTTCACGGTTAGATGATTCGTCCAACCCTCAACCTCTAAATCAATAAATCCGATACCATCATCTAAACCAGGATCCGTGATTCGCGCCATAAGATCTTCTTCATCTGAGTCAGGCTCCAAGATGCTACAAATGTCCTGTCAATATCAACCAATACAACTTACTACTCTGATACTAAACCAATCAGTCTTATCAAACTCATAGCAATATGCAAGAAAAACTATACCTCAGCACTATTGCCAATCGCTTCATTTATATCATCCAAAGGTATACCTTTCATGCAAACATCAGTGAATTTGTGCTTGCACATCCTTGGACAGTCAGGCTCAGCGGGTACAGCTTCTCTAAATTTCCTTCCCAGACTAGGAATACACTCAAATGCAAGAATCTACACATAAAGTCACAATATATCAAACAAAGTTAAAAATCATAAATTTAAGAATTCAAAACATATAACTCATACTTACCTGTAGAGGAAGAATGAAACCAGAAAAGCTAGTTTTTTCTCCTTTTGCTTTCACGCAACCCTCAAACTTATTCACCACACGCCGGATCTCCTTCATAGTCTCATCAAATGTGTAACGCCCCCATGGAAACCTTTTGCACAGATTCAAATCACCAACAACTCTAAGCAGGAAGGGGTCTATGTTGCCATCAGCCTTAGACTTCGCTTTCAAAACTTTGCATAAGAAAAACAACAGCGCCATCTTCTGCCTCTCTACGGAGCTCTTCTCCATTGATTTTAGCTCGGCTTCCACCTCTGCGATCTTGATTCTATCATCCCTTCCAAAGTGCTTATTAACAAAATTCAAACTACCCAACTTCTTATAGTCATTCGGATACTCATGGCAGTCAAGACCACTAAGAAGCGCATGCTCCTTCAAAGAATACCGAATGGGGACTCCATTCACCACAAACCATGCCTCATTCATCTTCTCGGTAGAGACTGTGTGAAGGAGAAGCATCCATAACCCTTGACTCATGTGGTTTGGCTCCTTGAACATGTGGAAAATGTGCTTAAACTGAGGATGGGCTCTGAACCATTTCAGCTCTTCCGGAAGCTTGCCTATCACATCGACAACATGCGACACAGCACACCTCGACTGTATCGTACAGGCCTTGCTATACTCGGTTGGACCGAAGTAAAGCTTTTCAGGCTGCATTGGTTGGCTATCATCGGCATCCTGAAATACAAACGAAAACACAATGTTCAAACATAGTTGTCCCAGTTGTCCACATACCAAACAGATTTTTATAAATCTAAGTTGTCCCAGTTGTCCAGACCAAAACCCATAACTTTCCCCATATTTCTTCTACTACCCTAGCCTGTAATGAATTTCAGCATATTGGGAAGGAATCTGAAGTATACATACCTCTTGCGGTTGTTCCTCCTCTTCCGCTTCATTCTCTCGGGCTTCTTCTCCGTCATTTGAGTTTTTCTCTTCTTCGCCATCACCATCATTAGCTGTGCCCGTTGACTCTTCTCTCATTTCAACCTCTTCGTCTACTTCTTTCTCGGGTTCTTCCACCGGTGCTTCGTCTTCCGCCGGTGCTTCGACACTGCGATTTGACGCTTCTTCTCTGCCTCCGAGTGTGGGTGCACGGAGATTGGTTGTTTCGGGTGGTGCTTGATTCGTTGATTCGGGGGCTTCAACTTCAATCGGTGTTTGATTCGACGCCGACGCTTGTTCTATGTCTCCGACTTCAGTGGACTTATACTCGATACCGGATTTTCTCACCTTAGCCATATCAACGACGTGGTGGATCGATCGCCGGAAATTTCGAATCGGAAGGAGTCGGAAAGTCGGAAGTTATGAGAGATTTAATTAGGTTTATCGGGGGGAGAGAGAGAACTTTTTCGTGCGGTTGATTTGTGCGGTCTGATTTGGAGAAAGAAACTTTTTCGTTAAGGCCGTAGACGAAGCTCGATGAAGGTCTCAAAATAAATCGATTGAGGTTAAAAAAAAATATAAATCGATTTTGAACAAATAAAATAAGAAGGATAAATCGATAAATGAAAATAAATCAGGTTGGATACGGGTCATCGGATTGGGCTGAAATCGGGTGGGTATGACCCTGGTTTTAGTGTAAATAAAGAGACAAATAGGATAGAGAAGAACTTTCCATAGTTTTTCTTATTATAAGAAAATCAAAATGAAATTAATTATTAGAGTTATGGCCAAACTTTTTATCAGATTGTGGCTTTTCAGCCTCTCGCCCAGAAAAATAGCATCTCCAATTCATTTTATTCCGGGGAGAGAGAGGGAAAGATCCGATTCAGGTTATTCTGGCGTGAGGGAGAGGGAATAGCATCTCTGATTCATGTTATTCCGGCATGGAGAGAGAGGGGCCACACACACCATCGACCTCCATTCTCGATCTCGATCTCAAATCTCCTTCTCGATCTCCCTCTCGGCTATTTCCTCCTTTGCTCAACCTATCGGGTGAGCTCTCCCCTAAAGTTAGACAGCGATGGGTTAAGTGTTCCTGGGTTTCGGCGGTGTTCGGTGGTCATGGGGTCGACGGTGTGTGGCCCCTTCTCAAGTTGCAGTGGTTTGTCTCCGATTTGATTTTGTTTCTCTGCTTCGGAGGACAACACCCAATTGTGTCGTGGACACCGAATGGTGGACAATTCTCGTGAATTAAAGGAGGAATCAGTGCGGCGGGTCTCCGGCAAGGACGTGCTCGTCGAAGATGCTCTGAAAGTAATTCTTGATCGAGATTTAAGCTCATCGCAAATCACTTCTTACTCTTGCTTTCGTGGGCTCTCAAAATTTTTGGGTTTTGCTATTTTTTCTCTCGCAAATTTGGATAATATCGTAGAGTTTAGATTGGGAAATTCGCATGCCGTATGTTTTTTTATAGAGACTCTAATTTTGGGTCCCCTTTGTATTATGTCAGATATCGTTAAAATAGTGAACTTGAAGAGCTAAAAGCGAGCAAGTTATCATGGAAAGCGATAAAGAAGAGCATTTGGTATCATTATCTTTTAAACCATGATCATTCCACAACTCTCAGTATTATTTTTAATTTTTATTTATGTAAGAGTGATTCGTATGATTCTTGGATCGTACAACCCGAGCAACACGAGGCAAACGGTAAGCTTCTACTTGATAAATCGGTGAAACCCTGAAATTGTTTTTTTCTCTCATTGTAATAGAGATGCCAGTACTCTCTTTTGGAATCCTTATTTTACTAGTTTGCTGTTTGCAGGATGACCAAGTTGCTCTAAAAGAGGATGAACAGTTTTGGAATCAAGAAGCTCTGAAAGAGGTTTTTTTTTAATACATCTATCATACTCTCTTCTTTGTAATATTGCCTTATTAGACATGGAAATGTTATTTCAGAAACTTTGTTTGCATGTTGTTATTTATATAGATCTCTTTACCTTTGCTATCTGAAGAAGCTTTTTTCTGAAGGCTCACGCGGAAGAATTTTTTTTGAAAAAATAATATATTATATTTTTTTATCTTTCGTACTTTCCACACAAATCTTTAATTGTTAATATCTCATTCAAAAAAATTAATCATTTCATAATATGTATACAAAAAAAAAGAAGATTTGTTTCTTAATAAGTTAGAACTTGAATTTTTAAAAACAGACATAATTTAGGGAACAGTAACGGTGTACATACTAGTATACGGTATACGTACTAGTATACGGTGTATATACATCGTTAATGTATACTTTAAAGCTAAAATGGTAGTTTTTAAACTCTTTTGCGTTTATGTAGTTTTACAAGTTACGGAAACAGTACTGATGTACATACGGCAATGCGGTGTACGTACAGCAATGCGGTGTACACCTAAGCGTATACTCGTATCTAGTGTACACCCATATTTAATGTACACCCATATCTGATGTACACCCGTATCTAGTGTACATTCGTATCTAGTGTACACCAAGTTTATGTACACATATAGTTAAGTTTTTTTCACCCAATGATTTGTGATATTTTTTGGGGAAAAATATAGTTGTGGTATTATTGCAACAAAAAGTTAAAGAATGTGGTGTTTTACAGTATTTCTCGTTATTCAATTATGCTTTTTTGTTTAATTTGTACTCTTATGTATTTCTGGTGTACATTCTGATTTACTAAGATAACAAGCATAATTTACGGAATAGTATATGGTGTACGTACTGTTATACAGTGTACGCACATCGTTATACATATAATTTAAGACTAAAGGGTAGTTGATGTGATACTGGACAGCAGCAACCAGGAGAAGGAGCTTGTAACCGGGCATGTAGCCAAGGAGCTTAAAACCGTGAAACATGACGAAAACGTTTGCATGAAAAGCACAGATTCAAAGGCGTTATTCAAACTAACGTCGCTACCAGCTCAGGTCTCTTCAGGAAACGATCGACCTATGCAAACAAAGCTCTGTGAGTCTACTTTCCGAAACACTAAAGATCGTCTCAAACCGACGTACCAGTCGCCCTATAACGGCCCAACATTGAGGACGTATCCAGAGGACGTGTTGCTTCTAAAAACGAGTTCAAAGCACCTAAAATCTGCTAAGGCAATGGATGGGCTGGCTAAGGACCTTAATCACATGGACCATGATCACACCTTGTCCCAGCAACAACAAAAGCAACCAAGAAGATTAAAGGAGCCCAAGAACACCTCTTCACTTGACTTTGAGAAGTCCAAGCCCAAAGACAAGATCATCAAAAGCCATCATCATTCTCTTGGATTCCAGCAATGTCTTAAGTGTATTTTAGAAGAGCTCCAAGCCCACAAACCGATCCATCAAAGCCAAGATCAAGGAATCGCCCAACAATCTCTTTTTGTGAGTACACAGCCCAAAAACAGATTATACAAAACCCATGATCCAAAACAAATCCAGCAGCCCAAAAATTATTCTTCACTTGTTTTTGAGAGAGAAAACACAGCCCAAGAGAAGCCCAAAAATCCCATGATCAAAACGAGCAACCATTCTAGAAGCAAGGAACTGTTCTGAAGAGTTTCAAAAACGTGCACTATTCACGTCGGTACTGTAGCATGCGCCCACCCTCCTTGCAAGTTGTGTTTTGTGTGTTTTCTTTATAGGTATAAGTCATTTTCAACTTTCCTAAATTTCTGCTGTATGTTTTTCAACTCTAGTTAAGTCTTCTACCTTAGTTAATTTTATGTTTTTGTCTATAAGTGAGAATGTAAACCATTGTAAGAAAAGGAATAAACATTTTAAAGAAAAACATTTGTCTTTGCCGTGTGCAAACTTTGTGAGAGAGAGAGAGAATTGTCTCTTCTTAAGTTCTGTGTGAACTTGTTCTTTTGATCTCTTGATGTGTGTATTCAAGTGATTAAAATTTGGTTGTATCAAAGGGATTTTCATCTCCTTTTGTGTGAACCTTCTATCACCAAAATTGTGTGTTTTTGTATTAAGTGAGTCTTGGGAATAAGGTTTTCAATACCTTATCATCTTGCTCCACAAATTCCTACAGCAGCGGTTCCACCGCCTTGTTTGATCGAGTTGTCTTAAGTAAGCTTGGGGATTACGGTTTAAAATACCTTAACATCCGGTTTCACAATTCCGCCAAGTCAAGGATTATCCTCCTACCGCCTTCGAGTGCCGATTCCCGGGAAGAATCGTATCAAGTGGTATCAGAGCACACTTGAAGACCGGTATTATCATTCTATTAGATTTCTTACATTCTATTAGATTTCTTACCTTCTTCTTACCCCTTCACGTTTTGTTTCTTCTTTCTCTTCATCTTCTTGTCAAAATTTCTTTTCATCTTCTTATCATTTTTATCTTCATCTTACCATCAAAATCTTGTGATATAAATTTTGTAATTTTCATTCTGTATTATTCAGTATATTAAAAAAAACAAAAAGATCCATATAAACAGAAAATCAAAAAAAAAAAAAAAAGAAACGGATCAAAGAAAAAAAGAGAAAAGAAACGTATAAAAAAAAAAACAAAAAAAAAGAAAAAACGTATAATTTATTTATGTTGTTTTAAGTTTATTGAATTTTTTTCTTGAGACACATATATCAAAAACGTTTTTGGTTACCTTGTTTATGATCAAAACGTTTTTAGTGTTCTTAAGGGAATTTTGTGATTTCACAAAATTGGTTTAGTTACTTGTTCAAATTGTGTGTGCTGAGCTTAGGGAGTTACTAAGTGAAGTGAGTAAAGTGAGGTTATTTTGAGTGCTGTGTGAAAGAGTGAAACACTTGGGAAACACTTTTGGGAAACACTTGAGAGATTAAAAACAGAATTGAGAGTTTATTACTTCTAATTTGTTTGTTTTCTTTTGAGGTACAAAAAAAAATGTTAAGCTTTGAGCCACCACCACGAAATGGAGTTTACACCTTGCGGCTTGAAACTATGATGGCTGAGCTGACTCAATCTTTGAATAGAAAGATGGAAGCCATCAACAGCTGGTTTGATGAAGAGAGGCCGCCAAGGCAACCCCGTGAAGGAGAAGAGAAAAGGCAAGCTTCAAGGAGAGACCAACCGCAAGCACAACAGAATCGAATGCAAGCAGCACCCAAGCAATCGCCAGTTAGGGAAGGGCGTGACCAGCCAAGAAGCGCAAAGGCAGAAAAGGCCAAGAGCTCCAACACCAAAAACAGAGCCACCGTGTGCTTCAATTGTCGGGAAAAGGGACATCTCGCAAATAATTGTCCAAATCCGCGGGCTAAGAAAAAGAGCGGTGCGGTAGACACCAAAGAAGAAGTAGTATCAGATACTACACAATATAAGGAGAAGCTTAAAGAGCGTGCTACCAAGGGAGACTTGTTAGTTACAAGGAAGGCGTTGAAAGTACAAGACGAGTCAAAAACAGAGGAGCAACGCGACAACTTGTTCCATACAAGGTGCCTTGTGAAGGAGAAGGTGTGCAGCCTCATCATTGATGGAGGGAGCTGTACCAACGTGGCAAGCATGACCTTGGTGGAAAAATTGGGATTGAAGACGTTGAGACATCCCAAACCGTACCATCTTCAATGGTTAAACGAACAAAGAAACTTGAAGGTAACGAAGCAAGTTCTAGTTTCTTTTTCAATTGGGAAATATGAAGATGAAGTCTTGTGTGACGTCTTACCCATGGAGGCTAGCCACATACTTCTTGGGAGACCATGGCAGTTCGATCGAAGAGTGATCCATGATGGCTACACCAACTGATTTTCATTTGAGTTCAAGGGCAGAAAATCAACCTTGGTCCCCATGACTTCACACGCCATCTACCTTGATCAGCAACAACGTGTGCAAAGAAAAGGAGCAACAACTGCCAGTGAAAGCAAGCCCATGAGGCAATCCAACTTCCTTGTGAGGAAGAGTGAGTGCTTAGAGGAGGTGACACCAGCATCCAAGAAGCTCCAACAAAATGCTCTTAAACCGCCACCCCCTCAAGATAAGAACCAAATGAGCTCAAGCATCAACCCTCAAGATAGTCCAGATTTGAGGACAAATCTTTTTAAAGAGGGAGGGGATGATGTGATACTGGACAGCAGCAACCAGGAGAAGGAGCTTGTAACCGGGCATGTAGCCAAGGAGCTTAAAACCGTGAAGCATGACGAAAACGTTTGCATGAAGAGCACAGATTCAAAGGCGTTATTCAAACTAACGTCGCTACCAGCTCACGTCTCTTCAGGAAACGATCGACCTATTCAAAAAAAGCTCTGTGAGTCTACTTTCCGAAACACTAAAGATCGTCTCAAACCGACGTACCAGTCGCCCTATAACGGCCCAACATTGAGGACGTATCCAGAGGACGTGTTGCTTCTAAAAACGAGTTCAAAGCACCTAAAATCTGCTAAGGCAATGGATGGGCTGGCTAAGGACCTTAATCACATGGACCATGATCACACCTTGTCCCAGCAACAACAAAAGCAACCAAGAAGATTAAAGGAACCCAAGAACACCTCTTCACTTGACTTTGAGAAGTCCAAGCCCAAAGACAAGATCATCAAAAACCATCATCATTCTCTTGGATTCCAGCAATGTCTTAAGTGTATTTTAGAAGAGCTCCAAGCCCACAAACCGATCCATCAAAGCCAAGATCAAGGAATTGCCCAACAATCTCTTTTTGTGAGTACACAGCCCAAAAACAGATTCTACAAAACCCATGATCCAAAACAAATCCAGCAGCCCAAAAATTATTCTTCAGTTGTTTTTGAGAGAGAAAGCACAGCCCAAGAGAAGCCCAAAAATCCCATGATCAAAACCAGCAACCATTCTAGAAGCAAGGAACTGTTCTGAAGAGTTTCAAAAACGTGCACTATTCACGTCGGTACTGTAGCATGCGCCCACCCTCCTTGCAAGTTGTATTTTGTGTGTTTTCTTTATAGGTATAAGTCATTTTCAACTTTCCTAAATTTCTGCTGTATGTTTTTCAACTCTAGTTAAGTCTTCTACCTTAGTTAGTTTTATATTTTTGTCTATAAGTGAGAATGTAAACCATTGTAAGAAAAGGAATAAACATTTTAAAGAAAAACCTTTGTTTTTGCCGTGTGCAAACTTTGTGAGAGAGAGAGAGAATTTTCTCTTCTTAAGTTCGGTGTGAACTTGTTCTTTTGATCTCTTGATGTGTGTATTCAAGTGATTAAAATTTGGTTATATCAAAGGGATTTTCATCTCCTTTTGTGTGAACCTTCTATCACCAAAATTGTGTGTTTTTGTATTAAGTGAGTCTTGGGAATAAGGTTTTCAATACCTTATCATCTTGCTCCACAAATTCCTACAGCAGCGGTTCCACCGCCTTGTTTGATCGAGTTGTCTTAAGTAAGCTTGGGGATTAAGGTTTAAAATACCTTAACATCCGGTTTCACAATTCCGCCAAGTCAAGGATTATCCTCCTACCGCCTTCGAGTGCCGATTCCCGGGAAGAATCGTATCAGTAGTTTTTCAAACTCTTTAAGTTTATGTAGTTTTAGATGTTAAAGATCATTGTAATCCTCTCACAAATATCATTATTTACAACTTATATCATTATTTAATACACATATTAAAAAGGTAAATTTCCGTATTTCACTCGTGTCTCTGTTCATTGTTTCCGTGTGATAGATTCGTGATATAGCGAGAAAAAATCTTTATCATTCCATGAATTCGCTGGGATTCCTACAGATTCTTCTCATATCAGCTTTGATTTTACTCTTCATCATCGTCTTCGTCTCTAGAAAGAAATGAGAGAGATATGGAGAGATATGGCGACGACGTCGTACACCCGTATCCGGTGTACACCAAAGTTATGCAATCTTAGGTGTACTCCCGTATATGGTGTACCCCGTATACGTCAGTGACAGATCCATAAAATATTTCAAATGGGGCATATGAAAATTAATTTATATAATATACATATATTTTATTTTATATTTTTCGTTTGATAATGTTACATAAATTTGTTATATATTTTTCATACTAGTTGAAATCTTTTAAAAACACTAAAACTAATAGCATCTTTTTAGCAATTCAAAATATTTCACTAGACTTTTTAATATTTAGCAGTTAAAACACTAATTATAAAAAGCATAAACTACTTTTTAGTTCTATAACTAATATAGCAAAAGTGTCTTCCAATAAAATAATACATTATTAGAAGAAGTGAAGAACAAAGCACATTTAGAAAGAAAAAAAACAAACCAATAAAAAGATGCATTAGAAAAAAGAAATAACTCGTTTGTGAAAACAAAAGCAAAGAAAAAGAAAAAGCAATCCAACGAATGAAATGAAATAAAATGAAATAAAATAAAATAAAATAGAATAGAAGACATGCATATACAAAATTGATTTTGGATAAAAAGAACCGAAAAACGAAACAAACAAAAAAAAAGGGGCCACGTGACGGTGGGAAAAAAATGAAAAGATGATAGGTGGACAAACAAATGGAAAAGGCAAAAAAAAATTGAAGAAGGAGAAATAAAATAAACGGGCAGGTGGTAGCTCGAACCGTGAACCAGTGGAGGCAAGATGAATGATTGAACCAACTAAGCTGCATAATCTTTACTAACTATAATGTAAATTAAATTATTTTGTATATTTTACTGGTGGCAGTTGCCCCCACCCTGGCTGGACTACCTAGATCCGCCCCTGGTATACGTGTACAACCATAAGTGTACACCGTATCTTGTGTACACTCGTATCTAGTATACACAAAGAAGTGTACGAGTTATGCGTACACCCACACGGTATACACGTCTAGTGTATGTGTGATGTTCACTTTGTATGTTGTGTACACGTGTATCTGATGTACACCATAATTATGTACACATATGGGTGGTGCTAGTGATGCTAAAATTGAATATTGGTGAAGTGAAATATAAAGTTTGAGATTTTAGTTTCATTAACTCTCACCACAGGTTAGCCGATTGTTGGATTTGATAGTTCATAACTTATAGAGTAACAAAGACGTTTTTTCTCAGGGAACTTGTATAATGAGTCAAATTTGCTTTGAGTTTGATAATTACAAACTTAAACTACCTATGGTGTATGTATTTATACTGTGTACACTGTATTTATACGATGTACGTTGAACTTATATGGTGTACGCTATATTTTTACGGTGTACGATGTATTAATACGAACAAAAACGTTTCAATATTAACAAAAGAAACACCATATTGAATGTTGTGTTCGTAGTAGTATTGACATGTTTTCCGTCTTTGGGAAATGGATTTGATTGTTCTATATATATGCTTTGCTTCCTACATTGTAATGTTGAATACAAAATAGGTAAATTGCTCCAAAAATCTAAACTTAAAGAACATAACAAATACAAAAGACAGTGTGAAACAACATATTCTTACCATAGGGAAGATCTAAACTTTGAATCAATTGTACAGTCGACTTTGCATCCAATACGTACACCATTTACACAAAATTTGCAATGCAAAAATAGTAACTGGAGAGTTCATCAATCACTTGATCTTCTTCTTCGGCCTCATCTGCAAATTAACAACAAGAAACAGCACAACAAAAGTTTCAATCATGTACTGCAAAAAAAGAACCAAATATGTTTAAAGGAAGCAAAAAATAAATAAAAAAGAGACATGGTTGCTGTGACCACACTTCTTCTTTCTGCAATTAACTGCCCTTGGGTAGAGACGAGCATAGCACCTGTTTCAACCCATGATTACAACTTTAATCAATTTCCACTGCTAACTAAAAACTACTAGCCGACATTAGACATCAAAGAGAAGCTTTATATGCTAGATTATTTTATGTATGGAGGCCTGACTCAACATTAGTTTGATGTGTGAGTCTATGCTTATGAACCATTGGAAAGATTAAGCTAAGCAAAAATCACATCACAAGATCCACTGTTATTTTTCGTGGCAGAGAGCACACTTCTACCCAAAAATCTACTGCATGTAACAGCCACTAAATCCGACAAAACTGAGAAATGGAAAATTTAGTATCTAGAACTACCATGACATCTCGAACAGACAACCCATTACTTTTGATACAGATCTCATAAACCGAAAGACTCAGTTTTTCGAACAAAAGGTAAAGCATTAACAAGTGAGCACAACTAAGTAACAGTTTGATTTTGAAGTCTTACTTGCGGTAGATCATCTTGTCTTGGTTAGACTTGCGAGCCAATGCTATTAAAGAAGGTTCATTGATACCTCCCCTAAGCCTCAGAACAAGGTGAAGTGTAGATTCTATAGGAAGTGACAAAACAAATATTTAGAATCTCCTCGATAGTGAATCCAATTCACAAACAAAACAAAGAAGAAGTTAGAAATGCCTCAAAGAGTCGTAGAAGATTATAAAGATTTGACTACTCAAAATCAGAGCATGATAAACCCTAAATCAATCAGTTGAGGTAGCACAAACGTATCGGAATCTTATTAGGAAGGTAACAACGGGATCGAGTATCAAAACCCAAATCCGAGAAATATCCTGGAGCACTAAAAGGAACAAATCCGAGAAATATCGTGCCAAAGCACCGGACAAATCAGGATCAATCCCAACCACGCAGCGTGACTCAGTACTATCGCGAGTCGACTCGTCTTCTTCTGGTGAGGGCAAAGACAGCGAATCCAACGATTTCTCCTTCATCGACGCTGCGTCGATAGCATTCTTCGAAAGAAGAGCGCTAAACGCGAGACTCCGCCGGCGTCGGAACCGGAACGGAGCTGTGAGAGACGGCGAGTGAGAAAGTAAAGGTTTGAGCTTAGAGGAGAGACTATACATCGTTAGTTTTAATTTCGAGCAGCTGAGAGAAACTGGTTTCGGGGAAGAAGAATGTCAATTGGATAATTTAATTGTTTTAGTTTTAATTTTAAATCTAAATGGCAATGTTCGTAATTACATAATTCTTATGAGGGTGAGTAAGACTTTTTCAATCTAAAACTACCCAAAACTTTCAACCGACCAAAAACTACCTATTTTGCAAATTAAAACGGGAAAATTGCCTAAAAAAGCACGAACTTACAGGCCATTAAAAGCATCAACTCTCGAATTGGCCATTTAAATCACGAACTTGTGTTGACTTTAAAATTTAAACACGAACTTGTGTTGACTCGGCCAAAAAGAGCATATCGTTAAATCCGTTAACATAGCTCATAAACAGGGTTACTTTTCCGTTTAAACCCAAAGTTAAATGAAACTACGTCGTTTTGAAAAAAAAAAAAAAACCCAAAACTAAAAAAACCAAAAATCTTCTTATTCTTCTGCGTGTTTTTTTCTTCTTCTTCCTGCGATTTCTTCTTTTTCTTCTCCTTCTCATGCTCATATCGATTTCTTCTTCTTCTTCTCAAAATCGATTTGTCTCCAATTTCACTCTAACCCTAACTTCCCAATTCGATTTCACCACCTTCTAACCCTAAAGCCCCAATTCGATTTCTTNGTTCTCACATCTTCGAAGTCTCGCGACGAGCCTTATGGCTCATTGTTATCTCGCGTTACTTTAGATGTTCTGGATAGTGCATATCATCTGTCGATTTTGTCGTTTTCTCTCGGTTGTTCCGTCGATCGTTCTACAGCTGCTTCAATGGTGATTGCTCACAAGGTTGGGCGTTGCGCTGGTAAAGCAAGCTTGTATGCTTGGAACTCATCAATTCTCGAAGATTTTTCTTCAGTTGCAGTCGATCTGCGATTCCGTTCTGCGATTGCGCTTGTATTATGACTGATTTTGAGATGGATTTATATTCATCGTTTCTTGGTTTCGTTGAGTTTATTGCTTCACCAGATGAATCTCTTGTCGATGACAAGATCTTTGGAGAAAATCCATGGTTGAATTTGAAGTTGGAGCTTATACTCATCTACGGATCTCTTCCACGGCCACCTGATTTACAATCTATTGTGGTGTGTACGTGTTTTCTGATCTTCCTCAGTATGAATATAGATCATTCTGTAGATTCTGGAATTATTTGTGATGGTGATGCTATTGCTACGTTCTAGCCACACTTGGAAGGTAGATATGCTCATAGAGAGAGAGAGAGCTTATGTTAGCAAATCTTAAGCAGAATCATGCATATGGTGAAGCTGATATGATATGTGTGGTTATTCTTCCTGCATTATGCAATGTTGCTGAGATAGCTTCGTCATTAGATATGGTCTTTGTTGATGTGAGATTAAGTTTGTTGGATGTTGCTGTTATGGTTGTGGATCATGCTCCGTTTTGGCTCAAAATGATTTTGTTGCTGGAGCTTTGTTGGTTAATTCCTTTCCTTTCCAAGCTATTCAGAGAATCACCTTTTATTTTAAAGCAGAAGATTCCCCTTAAGGATTTGATCTCTCAAACAAGTTCATATTGCAAGTTTCTACTACGGTTGCTTTCTACTCATGTTCTACAGCTTGTATGTTATTTTGCTCCTATTTTTGGCTATGAGTTTGGGATTGTTGAACGATATGCGTTCTTCAATGGAGCTCTTCTAGATTTCATTTTCTGTTTTCTGTTTTTGTTCATTTCGGAAAGTCTTCGGAAGACTTTCCGAAATATGTTATATATGTTCCTAAATACTGTTCATTTTCAAGAAAGGATCAGTTTTCATCATTTGTATCTTTCTCTTATTTCTTTGTGTATCCAACACAATAACACATTTGTTCTGATGCTTCATTTACGCATGGAAATCAACATGAAATATCGTTATGTTTTCGTTCATTTCGGAAGACTTTCCGAAATACGTTATATATGTTCCTAAATACGATTCATTTTCAAGAAAGGATCAGTTTTCATCACTTGTATCTTTCTCTTATTTCTTTGTGTATCCAAAACAACAACACATTTGTTCTGATGCTTCATTAACGCATGGAAATCAACAGGAAATATCGTTTTCTGTTTTTGTTCATTTCTGAAGACTTTCCGAAATACGTTATCTATGTTCCTAAATACGATTCATTTTCAAGAAATGATCAGTTTTCATCATTTATATCTTTCTTTATTTCTTTGTGTAGACAAAACACCAACACATTTGTTCCGATGCTTCATTTACGCATGGAAATCAACAGGAAATATCGTTTCTGTTTTTGTTCATTTCTTAAGACTTTCCGAAATACGTTATATATGTTCCTAAATACTGTTCTTTTTCAAGAAAGGATCAGTTTTCATTATTTGTATCTTTCTCTTATTTCTTTGTGTATCCAAAACAAAAACACATTTGTTCTGATGCTTCATTTACGCATGAAAATGAACATGAAATATCGTTTTCTGTTTTTGTTCATTTCAGAAGACTTTCCGAAATACGTTATATATGTTCCTAAATACGATTCATTTTCAAGAAAGGATCAGTTTTCATCATTTGTATCTTTCTCTTATTTCTTTGTGTATCGAAAACAACAACACATTTGTTCTGATGCTTCATTTACGCATGGAAATCAACATGAAATATCGTTTTCTGTTTTTGTTCATTTCTGAAGAGTTTCCGAAATACGTTATATATGTTCCTAAATACGATTCATTTTCAAGAAAGGATCATTTTTCATCATTTTTATCTTTCTTTCTTTCTTTGTGTAGACAAAACAACAACGCATGAAAATCAACAAGTTATATAGTCTTTTATAGTTTGTCTCTGCATGACTTAAGATAAATAATACTTTTTATGTTTCTTGTTGATTTAGGAAAGCTTTCCTAAATACGTTATATATGTTCTTAAATGGTTCATAAATACGTTGCATTTACAGAAAGGATCATTTCAACATTTGTATTTTTCTTTCTTTGTGTATGCAAACAACAACATATGTTTGGATGATTCATTTACGCATAAAAATCAACATGTAATATAGTCTTTAAAATTAACTTTACATATGCTTCATTTAGTAAGGTCTTCCTAAATCATATGTTTATTACTACTTGATCAAACAAAAAATAGAATTAGGAAAAAGAAAAAAAAAAGTTAGTTAATCGGTAGGAAAGGATTGAGTTTGTTTACTCTTCCTGAGTTGTCATCTTCACATCAAAGTGGTCTGGGACAAGTGGTCGAAGCTCTCCTTCTCTGCAATATCTCACGCCATCAACTTGTCTAGTAGTAAGTATTGCTAACTCACCATTGATTACATGGTATAAACTTAAAGACTTATAGTCTCTCCTTAAGTTGCGGAAATAATGTGCTTCCACCAGTTAAGATTATGCTGCCACAAAGCATCAAACATTAGACAAACACAGCTCATCCAATGGGCAACTCAAGCCAACAAAAAAAAGAAGGTAAACCACCTTTGGTACAAAAATGGTTGCAAGTAAGAATGGCATGAGCTAACAGCTCGGACAATGCACTCTGCAAGTCCCGCCTGATTCATCCCTGTCCAAAAGAAGCATCATCTTTCCTGACAACCTTCATCTTGTATAATAAATTCGACATTCCTGTTGATACAAACCTAGATCCGCATGCTGGAATAAGGTCTCAGGTACAAGAAAACGCTCATTTGTCAAGTCAATCTCCTGCAGAAGAAGCATAAACTTGAAAAAACAAGATCTCTACCACTAAAGAAACAACACAGACAAAGAAGAGCAAATTGTTGTTTTTACGTTTTTGTTCATGTCAGGCTTCCTCCTCTCCGCAACAACCTTGTTATCCATGAAAGCTTGAGGTTGTTTGACGTAACCTTTGGTATGTGTGACACCATCAAGAAGAACATATGTAGACTTGATGAGGTTTCCATCTCGGCGATCCCTCGCAAGGTGGAGATCACGGTGGAGGTCAAGAGAGACGAAGCAGAGCTTCTCTTTAGCATCATCCATTAAGAAAGTCAGATCCATGACATTTATAGATCGATAAGAGACCAATTCCTTGAGGTAATTAGTGAAAGCTTTACCTCCCAGATCAATCCTCTTAATGGTGTAATTGAGGGTGAAGTTGTGGAGGACGGGGACAGCGTGAGTGAAGGAGAAGCCACAATCGACGACGCGGCTACACTGAGTGCGTGAGAGGATGGAATCGGGCTGACGACTAGCTTTGTAGAGATGAACGAGGGATTGGGGATTAGCGAGGTAGAGAGAAGAGAAGCCGAAATCCTCGAAGATGAGCTCGTCGGTGGCGCGTTGAACGGAAATGATTGAGAGGGATAGTTGAGTCTTTTTCCCTTTTAATGAATGTTAGTTTTGGGATTTTCACCATTGGGTGCTAAATTATTGAACTTTAAGTTTTTTGGTGCTATTTTGTAGAATTGCCCTTTTTAATATAGTACGATATTTAATTTAGGAGTCTAGGATCCTTTCGGGTATTTTGTTGGTTTCGGGATCGGTTCCCTTTTTCGGTTCGGTTCTTCGGTTCCAGGTATTTTGCCCAGCCCTACGGACGTCCGGCGAAGCTTCTGTGCTACCTAGATGATAAGATGATTTTTGGCAACATGTATTGCAGAAGTTGAATGTAAAGTAATTGACCAAAATACCATTAATGAATTATTTAGGTAGATTAGTAATTTTAATGGCATTTGATGTAAATCACATGTAAATTTAAGGTTTAAAGATAAAATTGCTTGTCTTTTAATATATATATATGGAAATAGCCAAGGCATCATATGTGAGATATTAAAAGTGACTAATTTGATTATTTATTTGAATGAAATTATTTTTGAGTTTGATGATCTTTTTTTGAGAACATAGAGTTTATACGGTTTTATTAGATGGAGTTGAGAAAATATGAAAATGAAAAATGTGATTTAGATAATTTTTATTCATGTTGAATCATATTTTAATTATTTTTAGCTGTAAGATTGATGTATTAGATTTGTATTATTCATAACAATTTTTAATATAGTACGATATTTAATTATATATATACGTTTTCAACACTTACCCACTTCTTAAATTTTTCAAAAAAATCGCTTCCGCACTTTCAAACGTTTCCGCTTTCATGTACCCGTTTCTTATTCAATGCGGCTATCTCGGAATCCGAATACGGATATCATCGTGATTTTAATTTTAAGGTCCCATAAAGCACCGTTGTGTTGGGCCTCGTACTTAATAATTAGGCACAATATGGATATTTAGGCCCATGAAAAATAGGGTCTGTGTATGTCTACTTAAAAAAAAAAAAAAAAGAAAGAGAAAGAAGGCGATGATGACAACCGTCGGCAATAACACAGCGCCGATCCCTCTTGATCTGACGATCGAGATTCTCCTAAGATTGCCGGCGAAATCCCTCTTGAGATTCAGATGTGTGTCGAAGACATGGTGTTTCATCATCTGTAGCCGAAAATTCGCCGACGATTTCTTGTCTCTGTCTCTGTCTCGACCTCGTCTTCTCCTTGCTTTCAGTCATCGTGAGCAAAATCGATTGACTTTCTTCTCCTCACCTCATCAAATCTCTTCTTTTTCATCATCAACATCAATTGTAGCCGCCAAAAACAACACCTTGACGATGCCAAAAGTCAGATCTCATGATTTTATCGTCCAGAAGAATTCTGTCCGTGGCTTCGTCTGTTGTTCCATCGAGGATCGTCGTCACGCAGTATGTAATCCAAACACAAGACAAGTCATAGTCTTACCGGAAGACTATAATCCTATTTATTATAAAGAAGTATACATGTACTTGGGATACGACCCAAGCAATGATCAATACAAGGTATTGCGCCTGAAGATGAAGACGTGCTCTGATTCACCTATTGGACATAGTGTATGCACGCTGGGATCTCGTTACTCATGGAGGCGCATCGAAAGTAGTATCCTTTACTATCATTGTAATAATAATGGAGTATGCATTGATGGGGTTGTGTATTACGAAGCTAGCTTGGAACCATGTAGTAACTCTATGGTAGTGAGTAGTTTTGATGTTGCGTCCGAGCAGCTACGTCTCATTAGAACGCCTGAAAACATGGTAGCAGCTCACCTAACAAACTACCTAGGGAAGTTAGCTGCACATGATTTCTCTAATTATGATTGTTTCGTTTTGTGGGTTCTTGATGATGTTGAGAATCAAGTTTGGTCAAAAAAGACTTTTGTATTTTCTTCTTTTACCCATTCCTTGTTCTTGGATTTAGACCTGCTCTTCGCGGGGGTGACTGCTGCTGGAGAGATCGTCTATGTGCCATGGAAGTTTTCTTATCCTTTCGAGATTTTCCTTTACCATGTAGAGAAGAAGGTGGAAAGAAGAGTTAGAGTGGAAGGTGATATTGATGATGGGGTTAGTTATTGTCCCACTACATGTTTTGCTTATGCCTCTGTCTCATGTTGCTATGTCGACAATATTATCTATTTGTAGTTCAATTAAACAATCCTTCTCTATTCCAATTTCTTTCTTCTTTTTTTTCCGCAATTGTTCAAAATTCCCCATGCGTTCCGAAACTTGATAATTTTTATTTATTTCATCGAGCAATAGACTTGCGCTGAAACAGAACCATCGCTGCAGGTTCTGAGAACTTGTGCGAGTCTTGAAAACAAAGTGAACTGGGGACTCTTTCCATCTGTTGCTACTAAGAGATAACATGGAAGAAACTTTGGAATGGTTTCTCGACTTTTTGAAGGCTATATAGCGAAATTCACACGGAGGAGTCTGCTCGGTTTACAGACACTATGACATTGATAATGTAGGTTCAGCCATCTGTAAAAGACTCTGAAGGTTACACACAAGGCCACGGCCTTTACGACATCTCTGGAAATTATCATTCTCATTATGATGCAGGATGGTTTGTCTTCTCTCTTTTTGGGCTGTTAGACTTGGGTTATACAGTAGCTTGGACATCTTTTATTTGGACGACCATTTTCAGGAACTATAGAGTTTTTATCCTGGTGGCCTGTAATAATCATTCTTGAAGTCACTTAGTTAGATGGTTTATACATATTCAATGATCACTTAGTAAAGTTTGATCCTTTTAGAAACCTGACAGAGTGATTCTATGAACTAGGCATGGGCGTTTGAACCGGATCCGAACCCGTACCCGAACCCGAACCGAAAAACCCGTATCTGAACCCGATTCAAACTCAAAAAATATCCGATCGGGTCTCATCTCTAAGTAGTTCGGATATCGGGTCGGGTTTGGGTAATACCCGATATCCGAAGTTAAACCCGAAGTCTTTGTGCGATCTATGGTTTTTTTTTTTAATACTCCATCAAAAGCTGGTTGTTGCAGGTTCCTCTTCTCCAGCCCATACCCTAGATCCTTTCCCCATATATTCTCCAGCCCATACCTCAGCGCTGGCGTTGGTCTCCCTTCCCTTTGAGTTTCTCGAGACCTTTTTTTTACTTTGCTGCTTACTGTCTTCTTCAAAGGAAAAAAGCCGCTGTCGCCGGATTCCACCATCGACGCGACGGAGCAGTTAGGGTTTATCAAGCGACTGGGAAGCGTTATTTGATTCTATTCGTCGATCTTCCATTTGCATAAGGAATCTTTCCTCCTATTCTCTTGTTGATGTTTGGTGTAGTGCGAGTTTGAATTTTGTTTTTTTGTTTTTTTTTCCCGGTGGAGCCTTGTGTAGAAACGAGTTAAGGTCCTAATATTCATAAGGACTAGTTCTGAATTAGATTATACGAGTGATTGCGTGAAGGGAATAATAGATTCAGGAGATTGGCTTTTGATCGATTCTCGCCATTTTTGTGTGTGTGTGTGTTTGCTTTCATAGATAGTTTCGGTAGACGTGGTTTGATATCTGTGACTGAGGATGACATATTCTGATCAGTTTCGTTGTTCCAACAGAACTTGATTAATTT
>PKMM01024283.1:0-167416 GCA_002933915.1 Eutrema heterophyllum
AGTAAGTAAAGTCACTCGATAAACCTCTACTGTACTCAAAGTGCATAAATTCTTTTATATGCAACCCCATGATCATTACAAGTTTTATTAGAGAGATTGGTTTGTTAGAGTATTAGTTACACACCTATATACTTGTGTATAAACTATAACAAACCAATCTCACTAATAACTTTGATAAGGAATACATCTACGATTTCTTAATCCGATTAGTTATCATATAAAATCTTCTTTTAAAGTATTTTTTTTCTTTCAAATTCCTCTTAAAACTATTACACATGGTTTTTTCTCCGTATCATGGATTTGTACACTAAAATACCAAATCATGGTCAAGTAATGTTAAAAATGGCAAACATTATGATTAGATCTATGGCGTGTGGACCTTGTAAACGAAAAAATAATATATGGAAACAAAAAATTATACCAAAGGTGGCTTTGGGTTAAAGATTTAAAATGTGAAATATCCAATATATTTTAATTGGATATCATTTCTTACTCATACATGCATTGGAGAAGCTAATAAAAAAAAAAGATGTGAGTGAATGTCTATATATAATTCATTTTGGAATGGAACCTTAAGATGTTATCGTGATATAAGGTTTTATTAACGCTGAAAAAAAGTTTTAGGTTTTTTTTGTTAGTGAAAAAGTAAAACATTGAGTAGATAATCATGATTTAGAAGTCGTCGTCATGTTGATCAATTCGTTTTTTATTTGACATATTTATTTTTTGTATATACTACTCCGAATTTTAAATGATGGATCTTGAGAATTGGTTTGCTATTTGGTCTGAAATTTCCAAAATATAACAATAAGCTAAAGTCTTGATTTGAGGGGAAAATATATAAAAGATAAAGGCACATGATCCAAAGGCACATTGGGACTACAATATATGCTTGGCTTAGAAGGGAAAAAGAATAAAAGAAGAAGACTTACTCTTTTTGGATATTTCTTCACTCAGGGATTTAGCTCTAATCTCAAACTCTTAAGTATACACAGGCCGTTGCTTATTCACGAATTTCAATCGTTGGAACTTGGAATAGAAGACTTATTCAAACACCAGCAAGTGGTAGATTAGGCCCATGTTCGGTCCTTATGAAAAAACCAATTATACGGTTCAGGATCCACATAAGCCCAAAATTAATCCGCAAGCCAAGTATGACGAGATTGATACCATAAACTGTATCATAGCTTTTCGTCCAAAAAAAGAATAAAGAAAAAGAAAAAAGAAAAAAAAAAAAAAAACAGTATTATAGCTTCAGGGGAAGAAAAATATAAATGATTGTAAAAAATTGCCAGTATCACAAAATTCGTCTTGTTATCAAATTGCAAATCGAACGGTGTAAAAAAGAAAAAAAGGAAAAGAAAATAGAATGATTTCTGTCATCAAAGTCAAGAAAATTAAGCAGAGGGAAGACCACTGTCTCTCACTTTTCTTTCGATATAAAAGAAGGCTTTGATTGTAAAGACACCTCAATTACACAACAATAATACAAAACGTCTCTAGTCTCTGTCTATTATCAGTACCCTACTTCTACGGATATAAATTTTCCGTCTTTATTTATCTTTATGATAAATTCTATTTATTTTTATAACATGTTATCGGCACGATCACTCTACGTTATGACTAAATTTTTATTTATAATATATATCCTACTCTAGCGGAGGGTATATTGCCTCTATAATAATTTATTATTTTATAGTAATTGTTTAATGCACCACTATTTACTATATATTATAGAGAGCGATTTATCGCCTCGTTATTATATCATGGTTGCTAAATGCACCATAATTATTTACTGTCAATTTTATAACGGACGGCTAAGCCGCCATAAATAATTTATTTACTTGCAATTTTAAATGGATGACTTTAGTCACCATGATTTATTTATTTACTATTAATATTATAATGGAAGTCTCAGACGCCACCTAAACTATTTACTGTTAATATTATAATGGACGTCTCAGACGCCACAAAACTTATTTACTGTTTAAATGTGGATGATTCTGTCACCACAATATTGCCGTTAATTATTTGTTTGTTATGGTTATTATATAAGGAGGCTCAACCGCCTGTATATAAACTTTTTATCTGAAAATTGATAGATTTAACTGATACATATTAAAATTTTCAGATTCATTTTCTTTGGTTCTAACGGTTTTCAACTTTTTTTTAAAAAATCCAACGGCTATGAACAGTGTTTTCAATATATAAATATACTTAATCGTTCACTCATTCATTTCACTCAAAATTTTCATCTCCTCTCAAATACTCTCTCTAAGAAAATCATTTATTTTTATAAGAAAATGGTTCATCCGCTTTTAGCATTTGTAATAGGTTTTATACTTGTTACTTTTTACGGTATACTCGTTGGAGAATTTTCTCCCGAGGAAAATGTGATGGTTTTTATTTTAATGTTTTATGCAATTGTATTCCTTGTAATTTCGCTATGTATTACGCCGCCTCGCATATTTTAAAAAATAAAATAAAATCATCTTTCTAATAATATTGTTTTTATTTCATTTTAGAATATTAAATGGCAAACATTGAGAAACTCAAATTTCCGGCCCTAAAAATAACTGGAGCAAACTACATTGAATGGATCACCAATACTGAGCTCTATCTAGAGTCGAAAAATTGTATGAGACAATAAAAGAAGGAAACAAATCGTCTGCCGAAGATAAGACAAATGCGATAATTTTCTTAAGGAAACATCTCGACGAAAATGTGACGCATGATTATGCGAACATAAAAGATCCAGCAGAGCTTTGGAAAGCTCTAAAAGAAAGGTCTGATAATCAAAAAGAAATAACTCTCCCTCACGCCTTAGAGGAGTGGAAAAACCCGAGGTTCCAGGATTTTGAAAAAGTGGGAGAATATAATTCCGCTATTTTGAGAGTGGTATCACAATTGAGATATTGTGGTAAACCTGTCACCGAAGCAGAAATGCTTGAGAAGACATATTTCACTTTTCACAAAGAACACCGCATTCTGCAAGAATTTTATAGGAGTCGCGGGTACAAAGGTTTTCTGAGTTAATTGTGACTCTCATATTGGCGGAAAAGAATAGTGAGCTTCTTATAAAGAACCACAATTCTTGACCTACAGGAACCAAAGCATTCCCAGAAGTCAATGCAACAGATGTAAAAAATCCGAAGAGGAAAAATCAAACCTATCGGGGTCGTGGCCGTCGATTTAATCGCGGACGTGGGAAAACTTACAACCCGAAAGGGAGGGGATCATACAAATGGGTTTGACCTGAGCATTTTCCGAAAGGAAAATGACCACAAGAAAAATCTTCCCAAAAGCATGAAAATGTCTGTTTCGACATACAAAGGGCATTGGTCCCATGTATGTCGAACTCCCCCACACCTTTGTAAGTTGTACCAGGAATCCGTTAAAGGCAAAGGGAAGGAAGTGAACCTTACTGAACACTTTGAGGGTACAACATACCTCGATTCTTCCGACTTCGAAAATAATTTCGACAAGACCGCTTTTGCGGATAACTGAAATTGTTGTAGTGAGACTACTGAATAAGTCTCCAGTTATGCCATGTATAATACTTTGTATTTCAGTTTTAAACAAAAAATATTATTATGTATTTCAGTTTTAATGAATAAATGTTGTTTTCTTAAATATATAATTATTAAACGTTTTTTTCTTTCCCTTTATTTGATGTTCATGTGAAATACAGATAATGGATCACAATGCAAATGAGACAATATCAAAGGAGAAAATTCGAGAAATTTGCATAGCAGATAGTGGAACCACTCACATTATTCTGAAGAAAAAAAGAATATTTTTCAAATATGAAATCGACAAACATTATTGTCAATAAAATATCAGGTCCTACAGACCTGATTAAAGGAAGTGGCAAAGCCAACTTTATGTTGCCTATGGAACAAAATTTTCCATAAATGATGCTTTGTACCCTCCAAATTCTAAGAGAAATTTGTTGAGTTTCAAAGGCATATATCTCCAAAGATATGAAACTTAGTCTACAACTGAGAATGGAAAGAAGTATATGTATATAACTTCTGATAAATCAGACAAAAGACTTATATTGGAAAAACTTCCAACACTTCCTTCTGGTTTGCATCACACTTATATATATGCAATAGAATCGCATCTCGTGATCAAACGAAATCAAGATGATTTCATATTATGGCATGATCGCCTCGGTTACCCAGGCACCACAATGATGCGTAAAATCATAGAAAGCTCACATGATCATTCCCTAAAAATCAAAGAGATATACCAGGGGAATAAAATGACATGTGATGCATGTTCTCTTGGAAAATTGATCATAAGGCCATCGCCAACCAAAATTGATAAAGAATCACCAAAGTTCCTTGAACAAATTCAAGGCGATGTTTGTGGACCAATACATCCACCATGTGGACCATTCCACTATATTATGGTGTTAATTGACGCATCCAGCATATGGTCACATGTTTGTCTATTATCATCTCAAAATGTTGCATTTGCGAGATTTCTAACTCAGATAATCAAACTGCGAGCACAGTTTTTTAATTATCCAATTAAGAGAGTTAGATTAGACAACGCTGGTGAATTCACATCTCAAGCATTCAATGATTATTGCATGGTAATGGGAATTAAAGTTGAACATTATGTGGCTCATGTTCATACACAAAATGGTTTGGCTGAATCATTAATTAAATGTCTGCAATTGATTGCAAGACCATTGATTATGAAATAAAAACTCCCAACATCTATATGGGGACATGCTATTTTGCATGCAGAAGCACTCATTCGGATAAGACCAAGTGCGTACCATAAGTATTCCCCACTACAGTTAGCATTTGGTAGAGAACCAAATATTTCTCATCTAAGAATTTTTGGTTGTGCGGTATACATGCCAATAGCACCACCACAACGTATAAAGATGGGATCACAAAGAAGGTTTGGAATATATATTGAATGTGATTCTCCATCAATTATACGATACCTAGAACCATAGACTGGTGACATCTTTACGACACGTTTTGCCGATTGTCATTTTGATGAGAAAGTATTCTTGGTTCTAGGGGAGAAAATAAACAAGTAGAGAAGGATATCAAATGGAGTGTGTCAACCTTGTTGCACCTTGATCCTCCTACTAAACAGTCGAAACTAGAAGTTCGGCGAATTATGCATTTGTATAGCATAGCAAATCAGCTACCTGATACATTTGTAGATACTAAAACGGTAACTAAGTCCCATATACCGGCTGCAAATACTCATGCTCGTATTGATATACCACAAGAACATGGAAAAGCAGATGATACACGAGAGTCTAGAACACGCCTGAAGCGTGGTAGACCTATCGGTTATAAGGATAAAAATCCTAGAAAACGAAAGGAAGCTGAAATGCATAATACACCCAAAATAGTATAAAATATTTTGGAAGAAACGAATCATGAGACTAATGATAATGCAGAGCATCATGAATCCGAAAGAAATCATGAAATTTCCATCAACTACATCCATAATGGAAAGATATGGAATCAAAATGAAATGGATGATGTCGATGACGTTTTCTCATACCTTGTTTCAAAGGAAATAAATGAGGTTAACGAAGATCCAGAACCAAAGTCTGTTTACGAATGTCAAAAGAGACATGACTGAATAAAATGGAAAAATGTTATGCAAGTCGAACTTGATTCGCTTGATAAACGAAAAGTATTCGGACCTATTGTGCTCACACCTAAAGATGTGAAGCCGGTTGGATACAAATGAGTTTTCGTTCGAAAACGAAATGAGAAAAATGAGATTATGAGATACAAAGCTCGCCTCGTGGCTCAAAGTTTTTCTCAAAGACCCGAGATCGATTACGAGGAAACGTATTCTCCTGTTATGGATGCAATCACGTTTAGATTCTTAATGAGTCTAGCGGCTGATGAAAATCTAGAGATGCGTCTCATGGATGTCGTTACAACATATTTATATTTATATGGATCATAAGATAATGATATCTATATGAGAATTCCTGATGGGTTCAAGATGCCATCAGCATTAAATTCCAAACTCAAAGAGTTGTGTGCAATAAAATTACAAAGATCATTGTATGGGCTAAAGCAATCTGTACGTATGTGGTACAATCGTCTCAGTGAGCATTTAACGAAAGAAGGATATGTAATAATCTTATATGCCCATGTGTTTTCATCAAGAAAACAACATCTGGATTTGTAATTATCGCAGTATATGTTGATGATCTAAACATTATCGGAACTCAAGGGGAAATACAGAAGGCATCAAATTATTTGAAAGGGGAATTTGAGATGAAAGATCTCGGACAGACAAAGTACTGTCTTGGCCTACAAATTGAGCATTCTAAAAATGGTATATTTGTGCATCAATCCACATATACCATAAGAGTGTTAAAACGCTTTAATATGGATAAGGCAACTCCTCTAAGCACACCTATGGTCGTAAGATCACTTATGTAAAATCACTTAAGGTTGAGAATGATCCATTCAGACCGCATGAGGAAAATGAAGAGATACTTGATCCCGGAGTACCATATCTAAGTGCAATTGGAGCCCTTATGTGCCTTGCTAATTGTACACGACCTGACATATCATTTGTTGTTAATCTTTTGGCAAGATTCAGCTCGTCCCCTACAAGAAGACATTGGAATGGGATTAAACATGTCTTTCGTTATCTCCAAGTGACTATTGATTTAGGTTTGTTTTATCCTAAACATTCAAAGAGTCAAATGATCGGTTTTGCAGATGCACGATATTTATCAGATCCACATAAAGCCAGATCACAAACAGGGTATGTGTTCACAACCGGAGGCACCGCTATATCTTGGTGTTCTCAGAAACAAACGCTTGTGGCCACTTCTTCAAATCATGCTGAAATCATCGCACTCCATGAAGCAAGTAGAGAATGTGTGTGGCTGAGATCAATTAGTCACCACATCCTATCAAGCAGTGGAATTCACGTAGATACGGAGCCAACTATCTTATATGAAGACAACGTTGCATGTGTTGCCCATACAAAGGAATGATATATCAAAAGTGATAGAACCAAACATATCCCTCCGAAGTTCTTCTCATACACTCAAGAACTCGAGAAGAATAAAGAAATTGAAGAGTGATATGTCTAATCATGTGAAAATGCAGCAGACCTCTTCACAAAATCATTACTCACCACTATGTTCAGGAAACATGTCCATAACATTGGAATGCGTCATCAAAGAGACTTATAAGATGACACCCTAGTCATTCGAAGGGGAGCTTGAGTGGTTGTATTCTTTTTACTTTCCTATGGTTTTTCCCACTAAGTTTTTCTGGAAATGTTTTTAACGAGGCAACAAAAATATAACGCAAGAGATAATAGTAACCATTGTCTCTCACTTTTCTTTCTATATAAATGAATGCTTCGATTGTAAACACACTTCAATTACACAACAATAATACGAAACATCTCTCTCTCGTTTCTGTCTATTATCAGTACCCTTGTTCTCTCTACGGGTATAAATTTTTCGTCTTCATTTATATTTATTTTTATGATTAATTCAATTTATTTTTATAACAATTTCCTTTTTAACGAAAATATAAACACGATCGAGTCTCGTACACACGTCAGCAATGGGACCCCTTTCTTTGACCATTCTCACGCGACACCGTTAGCGACCACGTACTGTGATTGGCTGACACTTCCCACCGTCAACATTGATGATTCACATCTCAAGCTATGAAGAAGACTCAAAGAAAATAAAAACCGATCAAAAGACGAAACTTTTTTTAAGAATTCGGGAAAAAATGAAGGCGGAGACGGTGACGCTGATTTTGGTGAATCTTGCGGGAATAATGGAGAGAGCCGACGAATCTCTGCTTCCAGGTGTATACAAAGAGGTCGGTGCGGCTCTTCACACGGATCCAACCGGGCTCGGGTCGTTGACGCTGTTGCGATCCATGGTTCAAGCCGTTTGCTATCCATTAGCAGCTTACATGGCCATTCGACATAACCGAGCTCACGTTATTGCTCTCGGTGCATTTCTCTGGTCCGCTGCTACTTTCCTTGTCGCTTTCTCTTCCACTTTCTTCCAGGTTTTGTGTTTTTTTTTTCCTTACTCGTTCCCGATTCCGGAAGACAATTGGCGTATTGGGTTTTAAGTTTTGTTTTTTGTGTTAGTGATACATAATCTCTTTGATTCTTGCTCTGATCGTTGTGACATTTCTGATCCTAACCCTCCATTGAGCAGATAGCAGTATCGAGAGCTCTGAATGGAATTGGCCTTGCCCTTGTGGCCCCAGCAATTCAATCTCTTGTTGCTGACTCAACGGACGATGCTAACCGTGGCACTGCTTTTGGATGGCTGCAACTAACAGCAAACCTCGGTTCGATCTTAGGCGGGCTTTGCTCTGTTTTGATAGCTCCATTAACCTTCATGGGCATACCTGGTTGGAGAGTTGCCTTCCATATCGTAGGTGTGATCAGTGTTATAGTTGGTATGTTAGTCCGAGTTTTCGCCAATGACCCACACTTTGTGAAGGATGGTGTCAGTGTTCCCAACCAACGAGGTTCGAGAAAACCTTTTTGCTCAGAGGTTAAGGATTTGGTCCGGGAAGCTGATACTGTCATAAAGATTCGGTCTTTTCAGATCATTGTGGCTCAGGGAGTGACAGGGTCGTTTCCTTGGTCTGCTCTTTCTTTTGCGCCCATGTGGTTGGAACTCATCGGTTTCTCACACGGGAAAACTGCATTCTTGATGGGTCTTTTCGTGGCTGCATCTTCTCTTGGAGGCTTATTTGGAGGCAAAATGGGAGATTTTCTATCTACTCGTCTTCCTAATTCCGGAAGAATCATTCTCGCACAGATCAGTTCAGCATCAGCGATCCCGCTCGCTGCAATACTCTTGTTGGTTTTACCAGATGACCCATCTACAGCTGCAATCCATGGTTTGATCTTAGTTCTATTGGGACTGTTTGTTTCTTGGAATGCTCCTGCTACCAACAAGTAAAGTCTCTCTTTTTCACTACGCCTATTTACTTCTAACCCTCTGTCGGCAACTGTTTTTGCTGACCTTGGTGAATCAAACGCAGCCCGATCTTTGCAGAGATTGTTCCAGAGAAATCAAGAACGAGTGTCTACGCACTGGACAAATCGTTTGAGTCAATCTTGTCATCGTTTGCTCCTCCTATTGTTGGGATCCTGGCGCAGCATGTCTATGGATATAAGCCAATCCCTGAAGGATCATCAAGGTCAGCAGAGATAGCCACAGATAGAGAGAATGCAGCCTCGCTGGCAAAAGCTCTTTATACATCTATAGGAATCCCAATGGCGGCTTGCTGCTTCATCTATTCCTTTCTCTACCGTACCTATCCTCTAGATAGAGATCGTGCTCGGATGGAAGCTTTTATAGATTCCGAGATGCGTGAGCTGCTTCCGGAAAGTTCAAATAGAGACATCGAGTTTTCACAAGAAGACCCTTTTGCAAACCAGGTTAAAACCAATTTACAAGCTAGTAGATAAGAAAATTTGCAAAAAGCTTTACAAGATAGGTTACAATGTATGCTCTATCGAGTTGTTATAATGTTTTATAACTTTATACCAAATTTTCAACAACAGATAAATTGTGTATAATTTCAAGAATTCAAGCTTTTCATAAGAGGGTGAGCTTATCTACTGGGTTTTGTGGCGGAGAGCATTATAAATAGCCCGTTTCTCACACGAGTGAAGCCAACGAGTCCACAGGCTCTGCAGAGATCTTCAAGCTCACGTTCACTCAGAAAGATGTGAGAACCTGAATATTTCATTATTTCCTACCATTTGCATCATCATAATGCATAATCAGCCACAGATCACACCACGAGCAAACGAGAAGTAAATGCAAGACAGTAATTGAATGTATTTAAGACTTAGAAGTAACATATACACACCTGGCGAAGATTCTTCAAGAACGGGATAAAACTGAAAGGGCCATCATAGATGAATGTGGTGGCAACAAATACTCCTCCAGGTTTCAGAACACGGCTTATCTCCGCAACCTAAAAGATCCAAAGAGAACATAAACATTATATGTGTTTTTTTGCTAGATATTGAACTAAGAAAAACGCTTTACGGCTGATGATGGCGAAGGCCAGCAATGCAAGGCAGCACCAGCATGGACAGCGTCAACTGAACCCGAAAGAAAAGGGAGTCTAGCTATGTCTGCTCGGACCAGAACAACTTTCCTGGAAAAAAGCGACAGCAGAGTCAAAAACAACACATATGGTTACCCAAGATCTTAGACAATAATGGAAGAAAAAGGTGAGAGTGCAAACTCTTTGTTAGTAAAGTTTTCATTTTGATTTAAGAATTCGTAGCACTGTCGCAACATATTTTCCGAGTAATCAAGGGCGACCACCAGAGAAAACAGCTCGCTTCTAGCAAATAATCTCGAGAACATCCCACTTCCGCAACTGGCGTCAATGATATTGCCTCCCAAAACAGGCTTCAGGTAGTCTTTAGCCATTTCAAACTGTGGAACACAATGTTAACAGTGTTACAACTCGCTCTGGTTAAATGAAAAAACATATAACATAGAGTAATTGCAGCGAACGAAGAAGATTTAAAGAAGGAGAGAGTTTTTCCATCTTACCTCTTTCTCTGGTCCTGGAAAACCACCCCATATGAAATTCTGACGCCAACCCCTCTCGTAAAGGAACGAGACTAATGGAGTCCTATAAATCAACAACGCCAAAGAATCTCAGTTGGAATAAGATTGGATATAGCCTAACATTGAATAGGAGCCCATTAAAGCATATTATCCACCTGAATAACTCGGTTGAAAGTGGCATTGGTTCACTGTATTGCTTGCTTCCACTAGCCACAGCCAAATCAAGATGCGTCTCATTACCCGAGTAACTCCTTTTACAGGTATTGCATTGTAATTGAGTACCAGAGGCAGTAGATTCCCTGTAGCCAATAAAATACAAAAACTTTTTTAACTTGCCTCTCAAGAAAATAGAGCAATCACTTAAATTTCTGGATAAACGATAATATCAGTGAACAGTGAGACTCACACTAATCCATTAGGTTGACTAATCCATGCTAAGGAGTTATAACAGATGGGACAAGCTAGAATGTTCTTCTCTTCCCTGTTTTTCTCTTCCTCGATAACAGAATCAACCTGCACGCCAATCAAATCGCATCATCTGAAAATCGAGATCATCAAACAAGTCCCACTCACGCTGTTTCGGAAAGAGTTTACAGCAAAGTCCCAAAAAAAAACATTTCAAACCAAACAGAATCCAGTTCTGATTCCGTCTGGAGTATCATCACAAGTCGAATTGATTCCTACAAATGCGTAGAGAGAGTTGGAGAGGAAACGAAAGCGTACACTCGACTTCGTCTCGACGGAGACGGAAGCAGAAGAGGCGTGAGCTGATCTGGAAACGAAAACAACGCGTCTTTGACCTGCGTACTTGACGGAAAGCACCCGCGAAATTGATAAGCCAATCGGGAGAAGCGCCGGTGAGAATCGACCGGAGATAACCGTCATCGGCATTTTCCAGGCCTCTGTGGCTGCGTATTGAGCACGAAGCTTCTTCGCTGAAGGAAAAGAAATCACAGAAAATTCGTGATGGAATTTGAAACAAATTTAAATTATCGAATTCTGTGAAAGAGAAGCCTTTTTGGTGATAAATCCTCAAATAAAATCACGGCTTTTTAAAGTCCAATAAAATTGGTTTAGGCCCTTTTATCGCAAAAAGTCTTGGGCTTAGCAAAAGGCTTAGTATTTATTTGATAAAACCGATTAATTAAGGGAATAACTCCGTAAAAGAGTTCAATTTTTTTACCTTGTATTCCTCTCTAATAGTACAAGACTACAAGTACATTTTATTCGGATGCATTAGTTTTTAAGAATCCGTATGTCCGGATCCTTGGCGATTTAATTTTGGTTACGATTAATCAGGATGACAGATTGCGGAAAATAATTCAGTTTAATGTAAAATTGAGAGGATAAAATCACGGCTTTTGAATTTGGAATTACCTTCTTAATCAAATTGTATTTTGGTGTGTGCTAATAAAAGTGGGAGCACGTGATCACTGCTTAAAAAACGTTGGTAAAAGTCTTTATTAGTTTTGATGGCTTCACATGGTGTTGTGTCACAGAAAAGAATATGATTGACCTTAATTCTAGTGCTTTGTTATTATTATTATTTTTTTTATCCCCAAACACATTTCCTTTTACCTCTTGCTGGCGCAAAGTTTTCTTCATTAGAGGCATAAATCTTTAAATATAAAAAATTAAATAAATAAATATTTAAAAAAATCCTAAATAAAAATCCTAAGTAATGATGTAAATTGGTTGTGTTGGTTTTCTTTCTTGGCCTCCTTGAATCAACAAACTCGTCTTACCATAAGTGAGTCCCATCCATCATCTCTAAGCTTCTGCAGTTCTCGCTTAGTAGATTCGACCAGTGAAACAGCATAGAGAATGTCTTGATCTATTTTTTGCAAAGCCATGGATAAATTCTCAGTTATCCCCAAGATAAACAACATTAACTGCATATAGAACACACAGTCAAATGTATGTAAGTACTTAACAAGACCATATGCTTGACGTTTCTTCGAGTCCTCAATGCCTTCACTTTGAATAAATCCAAGCACCTCAATAACTATTGAAAATAACTCAACCAAACGCAACAATGTCTTATGATGAGAACCCCAACGAGTATTTGTTGGTCTTGGAAGAGAACGATATTGATTCTTCCCTTTCCATGTGCTAATTTCACCATCACTTATTCTCTTTTCAATATCTTTTCGATATTTTTCTTGAAGCACATCTTTTCGTTTGCACGAAGCTCCAACAACATTCAACAATGTAGATATCATATCGAAAAAATTACCAACTTCAAAATGTTTATTTGCAACTGCCACTACAACCAATTGAAGTTGATGAGCAAAGCAATGAACATAATAGTCCGAACTGTTTTCTCTTAGAATCAAAGCCCGAAGACCCTTAAATTCACCTTTCATGTTACTCGCTCCATCATAACCTTGACCTTTTATATTTTTCAAGCTCAATCCGTACTTAGCAAACAAATCATCTATAGCATGCTTGAGCGTCAAAGAAGACGTTTCTTTTACGTGAACAACGCCAATAAATCTTTCTTTGATTGTTCATGTCTCATCGACAAATCGGAAAACAACAGCCATTTGTTCCTTGTGTGAAACATCAGTAGATTCATCCACCAATATACCAAAAACACAATGATCAATTTCTTCTATAATAGATTTCACAACTTCTTTTGCAAAACAATATACAATATCCTTCTGAATCGGAGGAGAAGTCATTTGGTTATTTTTTGGAGCATTCTCCAAAACAACCTTACTTACAACCTCGTTATGTTATGCCGTGTATTTCAAGAGTTGTATGAAATTTCCTTTATTAGCAGACTCTTCTGACTCATCATGAGCACGGTCCTTGTCGCAGCAAATATCTAGAAGCATCAATCGAAGCATTTACCGAACACGATACTCATTTTTCACCACATCATTATGCTTATAAAAAGTCTGTGCGATAGAATGGTCTTACTTCATCAAAGAATCACACTTCTTCACAGCAATATTGTGAAAGCTATTCATAGCACCCACATGCAGAGCCGGCCCTGAGTTTTAAGGGGCCGCAAGCTAGAGAAAAAAAATGGGCCGTTTTATAATTATATTGGTTTTCGGTTTTAATTGGTTTTTAAAAAAAAAAAACCAAAACAAAACCATTTCATGAAAATCGAACTCATGACATGTAGTGCTAAACACCTACATTTTACCATTAGTTTAAGAAGATTTTAAAGAATTTTAGGGCCAAAATTGTTTATATAAAAACGAAGGCCGGAAACCCATGCTTGGCTTGCTTGGCCTCAGGGCCGGCCCTGCCCACATGAGAAGCTAATCTTTCAGATTTGTTCCAACTAGAAAAACCTTATGTCACAAATGCATCATTCCCACCTTGTTTTTGTATATCATCTCTAAACAAGTAACAACACAAACAGAAGGCTTTATCTTTCGATACGCTATACTCAAGCCAATTGGCATACTGATCAAACCAAACTGGATTAAATCTTCTCAATGATTTTCCTATCATCTTTTTTGGAAAATTATGACCATAAAGCTTACAAGGATCTTTAGCTAGATACTTGCGTTTTACCTCATCTATTTGATTTGAATGATATCCCAAAATCTTTTTCCGTTTAGCAGGATCTCATGGCAAATCGTCTAAATTACTCTCGGATGTTGAGGTTGATTTTCTTTTAAGAAATTTTTCCATCGACTGAGAAAAATAATAATCATGTTACTAATTTACATCAAACGAAAAAATCTAAACCAAAATAAACAATTAAACAAACATATAAGAAAGTCGATATATAAGACTCACTAATTGATTCATAATATGCTAATTTTGTTTGAAGAATCAGAAAAAAAAAATTGAAAAGTTAGAACCAAAGAGAGCGATGGAGTCGTGAAGAGTCGTGACGTGAGAAATGGAGAGTAGTATTTAAGTTTTTTACTTTTTTAATTAATTGAATGGATTTGTGTTTTATTGCTTAGTTTTTAACATAATCATATTATAATATTGTTTGTGCTTGTGTTTTATTGTTTGGGTTTAAGTTTAACATTTATTTATTTTTTTAGGTATCGAATGGGTTTTAATATTTTTTTGTTGGGTTTAGAAGTCCAGTTTCATGGATTAATGGGGGCAAATATTATTTTATAAGTGGGGGCATTAATATTGGGCTTTAATAAGTTACACCAATTTTTTAAATTTCATTAGGTTCATTCGCCCGCTACTTAACCAACGAGCCACTGTCTGCAATACCATGTCTAATCCCATACATACGAAAAATATTTGAATATTTCTGCTAAACGCGAAAAATCATTATAGTAATATTTATTCTAGATAGAAAAATGGATGTATGATTTTGAATTTTGATGAAGTTTTTTACCACTTTTTCGTATGCCTCACACGTGGTAAATCGCGACAAGCTTTGCAGTCTAACCGTGAGACGGTGAGAGGTGCAGAGAGAAAGGGCAAAAGCGTCAATTAACACGATCGGATAACCACTTGGTAGAGAGTAAAAAAGAAGCTCAAGGGTGTTAAAAACTGAGAAAGAGAGTAAAGAGTATTCTTCTTCTTCTTCTTCTTCTTCTTCTTCGATTTTGTTTCTGATAGAGAAGGGGATTGTTATGGAGAGAAACACGCCGGTGAGAAAGCCGCACACATCAACCGCAGATCTGCTTACTTGGTCGGAGGTTCCACCGCCGGATTCTCCTTCCTCCGCTTCTCGCTCTGCCGTTCGTTCCCACCACGTACACGGAAATTCAGTTTTCTCTTACTTGATTTGAGCAATTTGGTAAATCCTTAGCACTTTTTTTTTTCTCTGTTTCAAATTTGTGTGTTTGGGCTATGTGATGTAGCCATCGGATGGAATTAGCAAAGTGGTGTTTGGAGGTCAAGTGACGGATGAAGAAGTTGAGAGCTTGAACAGAAGGTGAAAACTTACCTCTTCTATCGCAGTTTCATTTTCCATGATTTCTGTTTTGATTCCTTTGAATTTCAAGTTTCCAATTTTGTCTTCATAAATACAGCTAGTGACCCAATCATTAGAATTTGTACTCTTACCTCAAACCAATAGTACGCAGAAATCTGAATTCTTTGGTTTCTGCTACGCTGAATTGAATTCATCTCTGACATTTCGGCGATAAAATTTGGATAATTACTCTGTTTGTGTAATTTTTCATGGAGAATTAATCCTCGGAAAGACGGAAACTAGCAGCCATAGATCAGAGAAATCTTGGGGTGTGCCTTGTTTCAAGGGTTCTTGATGATGCATTGTGTAGCTGATGTCAAACTTGTGAAAATGTTAACCCATGATTCATCAGGAAACCTTGCTCAGAACATAAAATGAAGGAGATTACTGGCAGTGGGATCTTTTCTCGTAACGAAGAAGATGATGCATCAGAGCTCTCCAGTGTCCCAAGTGGCCGGATATATCAGGTTTCAACTTTTTAAGTTCATGTTTAGAGAGTTAAATTGTTCTGCAATTATTAGTCATAATCCTAAACCACTTAATCAACCTTCAGCAAGCACTTAGTGGTATAAGCCATATATCATTTGGTGAAGAGGCGGACTTATCTCCTAAAAAGCCGACTACTTTACCTGAGGTTGCGAAACAGCGAGAGCTCAGCGGGACAATGGAGAACGAATCAGCTTCAAATCTGAAGAAGCAGCTCTCTGATGCTAAATACAAAGAGATCAGTGGACAGAACATCTTTGCACCACCACCTGAGATAAAACCTCGATCTGGAACAACCCGAGCTCTGGCATTAAAGGAAAATTTTAACCTCGGAGCTGAATCTCAAATCGTAAGACCTTTCCATGTGTTTCTTGTCATCTTTAAGCACTCATACTCCATGTAGTCTAATCTGAGAACGTGTTCTGCAGTCTGCTGAAGAAGACTCCTCCGTGAAGACAGCAAAGAAGATTTATGACAAGAAATTCGCAGAACTTTCAGGGAACGACATATTCAAGGGAGATGCCACATCATCTTCTGTTGAAAAGCATTTGAGTCAAGCGAAGCTGAAGGAGATAGGAGGAAACAATATATTCGCAGATGGGAAGGTAGAGTCCAGAGACTATCTAGGCGGTGTCCGTAAACCGCCAGGTGGCGAGACAAGCATCGCCCTCGTTTAAAACTCTCTTTTCCGGTAACATCTTTAAAACCGCGATTGATCGGTGTCTGTTCTTGTGGTATCCCATACAGTTCAGCTCAGAGTGTGATTTGTATTATGCAATTTCGTTGGTGACTTGGTTATGGTGATATTTATTAATAATATTCAGTTGTGTTTTTATCCGTTAGGGCTTTCTAAGGTATCTTCTTTAATAGTTAACAAGTTCGAGCTTAAACTGTTCGGAGAACATCAGTACTGCTACGGGACAGAGGATGTTGCTTGGGGCAAAAGCTATTGTTTTAATTTTCCGGGTCTGCCCAAACCAGGGAACCAAATAATTTTCACTCGTCGTTTTATATTTAATTTTACTGTCATTTTACAATGCAATTTTTCAAATTAATTATCAAAATTATCCTTTACCCAAAGCTAATAACTTTTGTATTTATATCATTTTGAATTGATTATGAGTATATTAAATAGGGATATATTAGTATAATTTAAAAAAAATTTAATATATGTGAAATGTGTCAAAATGACATTTTTTATGAAACATATGGAGTAGTTTCACGAGGTTACTTTTATCTCTAAATATGACATAAACATTACTCTTTCCGTTTCATAAAGAGTGTCATTTTAACATTTTGTTTTTGTTTCACAAAGAGTGTCACTTTGTATTTTCAATGCAAAACTTTTATTAAAAATCCTGTTTTGATTCTATTGTTTTAATATATTAATTAAAAAGAAAAAATTTGTTTAGTGTATTAATAAATGATAAAATAGAATTTTTATTAGTTTTCTTAATATACGTTAAATGTGTGAAAATGACAATTTTTGGTGAAACTGAAGGAGTATGACTTTGTCTCAAGTATTGATATTGCAATTTGAAGTTAGCATACATACGTGATTGACAACGCAAAACAAATATTTAAAAACCAAAACTTGATGGCAACAAGGTTTTGGGAAAACACCATTATTATGGGAATGTACATGCGGTAGAAAATTAGGCCAATCTATTGAGATATGGTATGCTTTGTTAGATTTAAAAATAATGTTGTAGCTATACGCACACTCGAATGAAAAGTTATGTTCATTTATTTTGCATAAAAATTACAACTAATATCTTGACCAAAAAAAGAAATTTACAGCTAATATAAGCAATATCGTATTAGACAAAAGAAACAAAAATGGGAGAAAAAGTGTTTGTTAGGAAAATGATGAGAAGAAGAGTTGATGCCTTTGCTACTTTGGAAAAAAGAAGATGCTTTAGGTCTAAAAATAGGAAAGAGGAGTAGTTTCCAAGAAGTTGGATCGGACGAGTAAGATGCGATGGACCTCTCGTTAACTTCCACAATTGCGCTTATGAAAACCAAGTCACTTTGACATCGCTATTGCTTTTATATCTTCTGATTTTTCTTTTCTTAATAACATATAAATATACTGTAGTAAGATATCCATTTTGCTTTGACTATACAGTTTCTTCATCTAAGATATATATATATATATATATACATTACATATATTAATTTAATAGTTAGCATATAGTACTTGATTTAGAGATTTATCTCATATGGTCGTTAGTAAATACTCGATACTTTTGTCAAACAAACAAAAAAAAACTCAATACTGTTTTAACTTGAGAAAGTTTTACCGATTCAAAACCTAAAGATAATTAATAAAAGATCTAGTCTAAATCTATGATTGTTGATTTAGTCTTTGATCAAATCCGTAGAAAATAGAAAACGATTATAACTTTAAAATAGAAAATCAAGGAGAAATCTACGTTGTCTTATTTATTTTCTTTTTGATAAATCATTTACCTGATCCGAAACTGTTAGAGAAAAAAAAGCGTACACAAAAGAAGAAAATATATATACTAATATTTTTCAGAGTTATATCAGAAAAAACCACACTCCCTTACTCTAGTTCTCTCTTTATAACTACTGTGTGATTTTGAACCTTTCATTTTAGTGGCGTAAACGACGATTTTACTGTAAATTTATTGATGTAAGATCTTTAGATTCTGTTTATAATTTCTTTATCTTCTCCGTTTCTTTTATGCAAATCGTTTTTTTGTTTTGTTTTTGAATCAGAGAGGTATATAATGAAGATGGGTGAGTTTGGAGAAGCTTTAGTTTCTTCGTCACCTCTACGAACACCGTCGCATTCTCCGAACCTCAATCTTGTTCGTCAAAACTTGTTGTTACATGGAGATTACTCCCCCAGCAACAGATTCTCATTCAATTCGTCGTCGGATTATTCTCTGTCGAGTTCCTTCTCTAACGGATTCTGTTCTTCCGAGGATAGTTCCTCTCCGTTCGCTTCTCCTCCGTTTAACGGGATTATCCCTAACAACAATCACGCTTCGCCGGTCGCTTATCATCACCCTCATGATTCACTGTTGTTTCACGACAAGAGTGATGATTTAGGCCTGTGCGAAGATCTCTACCGTATGAAAATCAAGGAGGATGTTGAAGAAGATAAACTCCGTTACAGAGATCCACTCAAGAGAAGCATGTATGGGAATCAAATTCCAGATTCCGTAGCCAATTCTCGGCAAATTGGATGGCCAAGCACTAACGGTGGTTACATCAATGGTCAGGAGATTCTCGGATCGGGTTTGAATCGAATAGGAATCAGAGCTTACTCTCCCCCACAACAACAACAACAACAAGGCTTGCCATTCTTCTGCCAAGGAACTCAGCTTCCTTTTTCTTCTGCTTCTAAAGGCTCTGAGCCATTTAGCTCTGAGGAGAGTCTCTTCATGGAAGGATTGGATCATCAGAGTCAGAGAAGCGGTGGTACTCGAGACCATGGGTATACTAGAGAGATATCTCTGCCTAACATGTGTGACATCCAGGGATATGTATACTTGATGGCTAAGGATCAACACGGATGTCGATTCTTGCAGAGGATTTTCGATCAAGGAACTCCTCTTGATGCCATGATTATATTCAACCAAGTTATTGCTCATGTCGTTGAGCTTATGATGGATCCTTTCGGGAATTACCTGATGCAGAAACTCTTGGATGTTTGTACCGAAGAACAGAGGACGCAGATCGTGCTCGTGGCAACTGCTGAGCCTGGTCAACTCATCCGGATATCTCTCAACGCTTACGGGTATAAGATATCTTCTGATCGATATGTTTGATATATCAATCATAATGCTTGTTTTGATTGTCTCTGTTTTGTAGTACTCGAGTTGTTCAGAGATTAGTGGAATCAATCAGAACCGGAAAACAGATTTCTCTGGTGAACTCGGCGCTGAGACCTGGTTTTCTCGACTTGATCAAAGATTTAAATGGAAACCATGTGATCCAACGATGCTTGCAATGCCTTAGCACAGAAGATAACAAGGTCAAACGAATTAATTCGCTTCCTTTCAGATCTCTTGACTCTTGATCTTTTACATCATATTAGCTAAATTTTTGTTTTTGTCTTTTCGCAGTTTATCTTTGATGCGGCAACAAAGTTCTGTACGGAGATCGCAACACACCGACATGGATGCTGTGTGCTCCAAAAATGCATTGCTTATTCGATGAGACAGCAACGAGAGAAGCTGATCGCTGAAATCTCTAGAAACAGTCTCCTTCTTGCTCAAGACCCATTTGGGTAAACTGATCGAACACTTGGGTCTTTATCACACACACAAAAATCAATGTAGAAGAATCTAAAAAGATCAATAATTTGCAGGAACTACGCAGTGCAATTCGTTATAGAACTGAGGATTCCTTCTGCGGTAGCGATGATGTTGAGTCAGTTAAAAGGGCATTACGTTCAGCTTTCGATGCAGAAATTCAGTAGCCACATGGTGGAACGATGTCTCATGCATTGTCCGGAGAGTCGTCCACAGATCGTGCGCGAGCTCGTCTCTGTTCCTCACTTTGATCAGCTTCTTCAAGACCCTTACGCTAATTTCGTCATCCAAGCCGCTCTTGCCGCCACAAAGGTACCAACTTTACGTACCCAAAAGTCGGTATTAAAACTGGAATTGTTGAACATATCCTAATTAGTCATACATGCACACACTACATATAACTGAGAGAGATTGACTATTTAAGGATGTTGGGGATATTGGAACAGGGTCCACTTCATGCTTCACTTGTGGAGGTCATAAGGCCACATTCGATTCTGCGTAATAATCCTTATTGCAAGAGGATTTTCTCGAGGAATCTATTGAAGAAGTGAGGGATATGCTGACTGATTTGCTGAGTCTGTAATTTCAAAAATCTGTTGTTGTTTCTCTTTTTCTTCCTCAAGCTTTGTTCTCATGAATAATCTCTGGACAATGATCTAGATCCAGAGACGAAGAGCTCAGTGTTTTTTTTTTCTCTTCTGTATTGCGCTGTTGTTTCTTTTGTTGTTGTTTTGTCTCTGCTAATTCTGGGTCTTGGGAATGGGATTTCATGTTGTAAAAAATCGGGTTTCTTAACCCGGTTTTGTCTTTGAATAAATTCTTAAGAATACATAATTTTATAGTTATAGAGTCAACGAAATTAGCTTAAGAAATGAAATTGGACCCCACATATCACTATGCATACACAGTCATTTTATATTTTCTTCTCTATATAAATGAACGTTTGTTCGATTGTAAGACACATTTTCAATTACAAACTTCAACAAGAAGTCTTTAATATAAATTTTTCCTAGTCTCTTTCTATTATCAGTGTTCCGCCTTTCCATCGGGTATAATATTTTTGTCTTTACTAATATTTCTTTTAATGATAAATTCCATTTATTTTTATAAAGAATTACCAAAATTCCATAAGAATTTTGGCCATCGCATACGGAATTGGCCATCGCCAACCAAAATCGATAAAGAATTACCAAAATTCCTTGAACGGATTCAAGGCGATATTTGTGGACTTATACATCCATCTTGTGGACCATTCTAATATTATATGGTAATAATTGACGCGTCAAGTAGATGGTCACATGTTTGTCTATTATCATCTTGAAATGTGGCATTTACGAGATTTCTGACTCAAATAATCAAACTAAGAGCTCAGTTACCTGATTATCCGATAAAGAGAGTTAGACTAGACAACGCTGGTGAATTCACATCCCAAGCATTTAACGATTATTGTATGGTAACTGGAATCGATGTTGAACATTGCCCATGTTCATATACAAAAATGGTTTAATTAGCAGAATCATTAATTAAACGTATGCAATTGATTGCAAGACCATTGATTATGAAATCAAAACTCCCAACATTTGTATGGGGACATGCTATTTTGCATGCAGAAGCACTCATTCGGATAAGACAAAGTGCGTACCATAAGTATTCCCCATTACAATTAGCATTTAGCCGAGAACCAAATATTTCCCATCTAAGAATTTTTGGTTGTGCGGTTTACGTGCATGTAGCACCACCACAACGTACAAATATGGGACCACAAAGAAGGTTGGGAATATATATTGGATGTGATTCTCCATCAATTATACGATACCTAGAACTACAGACTGGTGACATCTTTACGGCACGTCTTGTCGATTGTCATTTTGATGAGAAAGTTTTCCCAGTTCTAGGAGAGAAAATAAACAAGTAGAGAAGGATATCAAATGGAGTGTGCCAACCTTGTTGCACCTTGATCCTCCTACTAAACAGTCGGAACTAGAAGTTCGACGAATTATACAATTGCAGAGCATAGCAAATCAGCTACCTAATGCATTTGCAGATACTAAAACGGTAACTAAATCTCATATACCGGCTGCAAATACTCTTGCTCGTATTGATATACCACATGAACGTGGAAAAGCAGATGATACACGCGAGTCTAGAACACGCCTGAAGCGTGGTAGACCTATCGGTTCTAAGAATAAAAATCATAGAAAACGAAAGGAATATGAAATGCATAATACACCCAAAATAGCAGAAAACATTTTGGAAGAAACGAATCATGAGACTAATGATAATGCAGAGCATCATGAATCCGAAAGAAATCATGAAATTTCCATCAACCACATCCATAATGGAAAGATATGGAATCGAAATGAAATGGATGATGTCGATAACGTTTTCTCGTACCCTGTTTCAAAAGAAATAAATGAGGAAAACGAAGATCCAGAACCAAAGTCTGTTTACGAATGTCAAAAGAGACATGACTGGATAAAATGGAAAGATGTTATGCAAGTCGAACTTGATTCGCTTAATAAACAAAAAGTATTCGGACCTATTGTGCTCACATCTAAAGATGTGAAGTCGGTTGGATACAAATGGGTTTTCGTTCGAAAACAAAATGAGAAAAACGAGATTATGAGATACAAAGCTCGCCTCATGGCTCAAGGTTTTTCTCAAAGACCCGGGATCGATTACGAGGAAACGTATTCTCCCGTTATGAATGCAATCACGTTTAGATTCTTAATGAGTCTAGCGGCTGATGAAAATCTAGAGATGCGTCTCATGGATGTCGTTACAACATATTTATATGGATCATTAGATAATAATATCTATATGAGAATTCCTGATGGGTTTAATATGCCATCAAAATTAAATTCCAAACCTAAAGAGTTATGTGCAATAAAATTGCAAAGATCATTATATGGGTTAAAGCAGTTTTGATGTATGTGGTACAATCGTCTCAGTGAGCACTTAGCAAAAGAAGGATATGTGAACAATCCTATATGCCCATGTGTTTTCATAAAGAAAACAGTTACCAGTTTTGTAATTATCGCAGTATATGTTGATGATCTAAATATTATCGGAACTCAAGGGGAAATACAAAAAGCATCCAAATATTTAAAAGGAGAATTTGAGATGAAAGATCTCGGACAGACAAAGTACTGTCTTGGCCTACAAATTGAGCATTCTCAAAATGGTATATTTGTGCATCAATCCACATATACCAAAAGAGTATTAAAACGCTTTAATATGGATAAAGCAACTCCTCTAAGTACCCCAATGGTCGTTAGATCACTNACCGAGATCGGTTCGTCTAAATCCGATCGACCACGGTCTGAGATCGGTAAAGAAAAGAACAACATACGGTTACCGACCTGCAACATGCCGAGCGTCGGTATCAACCCGTCATAATCAGAACCCACTTCCGGAATTCGCAGAACTTTACGGAAAGTGCATTCACGGAACTTTACGGAAAGCGCGGTCGGGGAACTTTACGAAAAAGGAAGAACAATTAGGATATTAATCCGGGATTCACGGAACTTTTCCCGAATTCCCGGGATATGTCGGAGCCGCCGAAGAGGCTTATAAATAAGGAAATCTCGATTACATTAGAGTGGAGAGGAGAAAGAAAAGAGAGAAAGAAAAACGAGAGCTCGAGATTCAGTCTTGATCTCGCCACCGATCTTCGAATATTTTGTAAACTCCGACGAGTTCGATTTAATAAAACGAAATACCGATTCACATTCCAATTCCTTTACCTTTGTGATTTCGACAATCAACAGATAGTACCTCTCGTCTACATCCGAGAATCTTCTGGCTTTGCCCCCATCCGAGAATCTTTTGGCTTTGCCCCCATCCGAGAATTTTTTGCAATGAGGCTGTCAATTAGTCCCATCTTTGACAATCTTTCTTTCATCGCCAAGTCCTTTTCTTTAATCAACCACATGCTCTGAAACTCCGACAAAGTCTTGCCCTCTACCGTTGTCCTCTTACCTCTGCCTTTTGCTGCCTTAACACCAGGAGGACGGTTGGTTCTTTGATCATCTTCGACAGTGTTCCTTTCCTCTGCGTGAGAGCTTGATGATTGTGCACCATCCTCACACCTTCTCCTTTTAGAGCTTCCTTCAGTTTTATTAGTAGAAAGGTCACACCACTTCTGGTCATTGCGCAGCTCCTTCCAAGCATGGTCAAGGGTGAATTTCTTCTTATGGTCATTGTAGAAGATTTCATGTGCGAGTTTAAGGGCATCATTATCATTTTGTCCACTAGCTTTCTCTCTTGTTGCAGCCTCGTAGGATCCACAAAACTTGCAAACCAGGTCATTAATCTTCTGCCATTGTTGCTTAAAGTGACTTGCCTCACGGGTTTCTCTTCCTGCAGCCTTGGGACTTGCGGCAAAGTATGCTGCAATGCGTTTCCAGAACGCACCTGACTTTTTCTCATTGGCTACAACAGGGTCCTTGCTCGTGTTTAACCATGAGCTGATGAGCAAGACATCATCTGTAGGGGTCCACTTCCTTCTTTCTCTACGTTCTGCAGGCGTGTCTTCACCGTAACTTGAAGCTTCTGTGCATTGACTACTAAAGAGAGGGACTTGGTCGAGAGCAGGAAAGGGATCATGAAGGGTATGTTCTTGTTGACTGTTCAACAGTTCAACGAAATTGGAGGACTGAATATATGGATTCGTAGAAGAGAAATCCATAAAGGTCAAAGAAGAGAGAAAGAAAACAGAGGAAGAGAAGAATGAATCTGTTTAGAAAATGAAAAGAAAGAGAAGAAGCACATGTTTTTATCGAAAACAGAGGAAGAGAAGAAGCAAAGGAAAAAAGCTTTGGAGCATTCATCACCTATCAACCACATCGACTTGACATATATCTAACAAGTAGATATAGAATTAATCACCTATCTAACCATTGATCACCTATCCAATAAATCCATTTACTACCTAACACAAACATTATCAAACACTAAGATGCATTTATTACCATCGAAAAGATGTGAAAACATACCTGAACAGCTTCCAAAGCGAAGAGGAAATGCTTGTACCTATTGATGTTCGTTGCCTTTTGCTGGATCTGTAGCTTTGTAACACGAAAACTCCCCACTCTCAGCTCAGAATTTGCATAGAAAAAACACACAGAATTAGCAAAGAATCCTATGATATTCAACAAGTAAAGAAACTTGGAAATTCAAGCAAACAATTGAAAGATAACAAGCAACACAATTCCTCAACCGTAAAACAATAACATATCAATTCAGCGCCTTCGTGTTCACTAGATAAACTTCTCTTCTACATAAGCATTATCCTTCAAATATATCAATCATGCTAGCCGATCCCTAAACAAAATCAGGAGTGAAATGGAACTAAACCCTAAAATTCAAAACCATCATATCAAAATCGAATAGAGAGACAAAGGAAAGAGCAAAGAATACAAATTCACAAGCAAGCGGAGAAATTTCGATTGCGATTACGTTCGACTTGTACCAAAAAAAGCGAATCAACCAAAACAAACAAAAAAGAAATACATAGAAGATACGGAGAAGAGAGAGAACATGAAGCTCGATTCCTCCATACTCTTTGATTTCACTAAGAGAGCGGATACATAGAAGAGATCGATTTCCATCGGCGGCCGGAAGAGACATGTATAGCGACGGAGATATCGATGAGTCGGAGAAAAAAAATTTGCTCGAAGAAGAAAGAAGAAAAAACAAAATCTTTTTCTTCTCATTTCATTGCTCCAATAACGCAATGACACGTGCCCCGTAAGAGCCAATTCTTACGGGTCTTAATTAAGAATCGGTTCTTGCTTATTGTTTTAATTTTGATTTAATTTTTGGCTAAAAAACCTTAAGAAATCGCGTTGAGGATGGTCTTAGGACATCTGTATTGGTGAGACATTTTCGAGACGTTTCAAAAAAAATATATTAAATTTTACAAAAACAAAAATTGGACCAATCCCAAATTTCAAATGCACATGCTATTAGGACTCAGCGCGCTGCGTGGAAAGAAAGAAACTATAAACAAAATAAATAAAAAAGCATAATGATTGCTGCATGTGTGAATACCACATTTTCTGGTTCTTTTGTTTCCCATATTCATTCGTGAATTAAGATTTTTCGTCTTTAGTTTTTTTTTGTTTGAAAAAGAATTTTTCGTCTTTAGTTTTGACCCCCAAAAAAAAAAATGACTATAAAACAATTAAGATCCAACTTTTAATATACTTATGAGTTTTGACCTTCTCGTATACATATTGAATAGAGCCCCGAAATATGTAGTATTCTTATAGCAAATGTTTCGAGCAGATAAAGGTGTTTTTTTTTTTTTTGGGCTAAAAGATTAAGGTGTTTCGAGCAAATTATCTCAATAGTTTTTGTATTTTCTCCGTTTTCATATAAGTGATGATTTGAAGATAAATTTTTTTCAATTGTTTTTTCATAATTTTAATGTTATTTTTAATCAAAATACTTAATTTACTGTTTTAAAAATTAATTAAAACATACGAGAATATATAACATAATTCCAATTTTTGTGGGGATATAACTGGATTTTTAATGTGTTTTAACTTTTAAAAAATAAGAAGTGTCGAAAGACATGAACAGTATTATCAGTTCTATATTAATGCAAGCAATCGACGGAGAATTATCATCATATATAACTAATGAGGTTTACTACCGTCACATTAGATGCTTGGTAATAGAAAAAAGGTCAACTGATGAGCTAATTGCAACTCTCGGACATCTGTGTATACAATTACACTTTTTTTTTCTTTTGTATACAATTACACTTATTTATTATCTTATTTTGTTAAAAGTATATTTATGGTGGGTTGCAATTTCTATATATTTTAAATTACACTTATTTATATATATTTTATTTTTTGCTAAAGTTGTTAAAAGTATATTTATGGGTTGACTTATCTGTTTTGTTAGCTGCTTCCACCGTCAACAAAGGAGGGAATGAGGGTAATCTTGTGAATTTTTTTTTCACGTTTTTCTTCATTACAGAAAAACAAAAGGACTATTCTTCAATTTTCACTATATAGAAATCAAAGGTATTTTTTGTACGTGATGAAAGCATTTTTTAATCTTTATCTACAAATAAATAAATAAATGCGTTTTAAGTTTCTATATCTCTAAAATATCAAGTTTGACCACCGGATGAAATAGGCTAATGGTTAAGCGCATGAGTTGATCTTATTGTGTTTTTTTTTTTTTTTTTGCTAATTTGATCTTGTTGTGTTTCTAGTTTGATTTCCGATGAGATGAATGTTTTACGTCATATCATAAGATATTAGTAAAGATTGATCCCGGCTAAGGAGAGATTAGAGCCTAGGCCCGAACCCCTCCTACTTAACAAAAAAAAAAAAAATACCAAGTTTGAACAAATTATACAATAGCAAATTTGGGGTACCTTGCTCTTGTCTCGCATCTCTTTTACCAGCTCTGGAAACTTAGGTCACGTCTTTTGTTTTATGTTTTTTTTTTTTTTTTTTGCGACGTGAAGGCACTAAGTCATTTAATTAGAGGCACAATTGAGGAACATAGCAGAATCAGAGACTTGGGCCCAAAAATTATAATGGACCTGGTCAACAAAATCAGAAGCGATCGAAATGTTGGCCTTGAGTAAGAGTTAGTGTGCATGTACAGGTGTGCAGCGTAAAATTTTTATAAATTAATATTCGATAAATTAATAATTATTATAAATTAATAAAAAAATTTTGAGTTGGGAAATTTAACATAATTTGATAAGATAATAAGATAATAATTTTTTTGAAATCCCTATGTAAATATATGGTCCCAATAATATGATAAATTAATAATTATAAATCTTATGCATACATACCTAAGACAATTTAGTAAAATATGAATCTATTGTTGTTTATTTATTTTTAAAGTTAGAATCTCGTTGGAGCTCATCTCTAATCTTCCTTCTTGCATCAATAACTCTTGGTATTGTCATTTCGACATGCATCCAAAAATTGTAAAGATTTCTAGAGGCCATAATTGCTTATTTGCGTGTAACCACTTTCAAAGGTTCCATAACATCATCTTCAACTTCATCATCTTCAGGGATAGTAGTTACAATTTCTTCTAAACTACTATGAATTTCTGAACATGTATCATTTTCATCCGGGTAATTGAATATACATCAAATTAAAAAAATTACACACTAAATTTTTTTATCTCTATAAATTAATAATTTATTAATTTATTGATTAATTAATACTTTTATAAGATAATAAAATTTTGAAGTCCAACATTAAGAAAAAGAACGCTTGAAGAAACAAAACGAGCATATAGATTTTTCACGCATGCATGTGGTAATAGTATGTTGAACAATTGTAAAATTTTGGAAAGCGATTAATACAAAAGTGATAATTTATTCTTCTCTTCGTATTTCTTCGTTGTTCTTCATTGGTTTATCATTTTTTTTAACATGGAATTAAAGCTACGGAGAGAACTCATATTTTGTTAAAATATAAAACTTCATATATATTATTATATAACAAAAATGCTTTTACCAAGTGAAAAGACAATGCTGCACCTAAATGAGTATTCCGATCGCATCTAATATGCATGCTAAAAAAGGTTCTTTACTACACATTTATCTTTAGTCTGTTTTACAACCTTTTTCTTATATATATATTAGTACACTAAATTAGCGAGATTTGTTAACAGAATACTCAAATCAATTGTTACCATGTCACCATTTCGTCTAACATTTGCAACTATTTAGAGATAATTTTCTTAAAATATTTTACTAAAATCAAGCTTATCACCAAATCACTAGTCAAGGAAATAGTCATATACTTCAAGATTTTTTTGCCTTTAAGAAGCGATTTCTCTCCTCCTTCTCAAACCTTAGCTGCCTCCTTTTTGCTGTGCCGATCTCCCTTTCCGGTGAGCGGTGTCTCTCACCGCCGTCAGAAAAGAGACCTATGGTGTCTTTTTGTTCTCCTCCCCCTTTGCTCATGTGTGCACGGCTTCCGCGGTAGATTGAGGTTTCGAGTCGCCTTTGCTGTGGTCGTTTGTTGGAGGCGTTGGTTCTCCTAAGTTTGTGGCTCGCCTCTCTCATTTTCCCTTAGGTTGATTCTCGAGGACTGCATCTCCTTGGGGTTGTGGGATTTCTCGTCGTGCTCTCCGTTGTGCTTCCCGTCGCCGGTTTCCGCAAGGTAAGTACATGCCTGAGTTTTGCTGCGTGATTTAGAGGCTGAAGATCCGGTTTTGTCACCGCTGCTGCAGAGCTCGAGGACTGCTTGAGGTTCATTGACTTAGCTTTTCTCCTCCTCTTGTCCTGGTTTGGCCTTCTTCTGCAGCGATCTTGGGTTCTTCTGCTCTTGGTGGCTCTCCTCTTCTTTGCGGTTGTCTCTCCGGGTGTGGAATTGTTTCCCTCTGTGTAAGTTTCTTTGGTCTTTGGTTAGGTAGAGCGTGTCGAAGTTGTGGCAACCTCCGACGTGGTCTCTAGGTTTGGCTCTGTTGGTGACGTTTTTCATGGCGGTGACTCTTCCTGGAGGTGCTGAGCGAACTTCTCTTGGTGCCAGCGTGTGAGTTTTTGTGCTGAGGCAGTGTTCAGAGCTCTGTTTTCGGTAGGGGTGGCCAATCCAAGTTTTGGGTTTGGTTTTTTAGATTTTGGGTTGGGTTTGGGTTATTTAGTTTGAGAATTATTTGACCAAATTCGATCTACATAAAATTTGGATCAAGTTTTTTAGGTTTTAGATCAGGTTTAAGTTGTTTGGATCATAAATAATTTGACCAAAATAACTGTATATCTAATCTTATTTTGGTTGTTTAGATCTTGTATTAGGTTTGGTCAAAGAAAAAAGTTCAAAATTATGAAAATATATATNTATATATATATATGGGAAAAAGGGTCCAAAAAAAATTTATATACCATAAAAAAGTTTTAAATTTTTTTTTGGCATAAAGCTTGAAAAAAGTTAGAGACGGACCTGGGTTAAACATTGCTGTAAAACTTAAATATTTTCATTTTCTTAATGAATATTTACCATTTAGCAAAAAAAAAAATCATTAGTCAAGCGCCTTCAGCATGGATGGGCACCCATTGCCAATTTGCCATCACTTGACATACACAAATGGATGGGGTTAAATAACATATTTCATGTCATTTAACCAGATGACACATTACTTATAATATCACACAATTTGTTTCAATCATGCGCAAAAAAAAAAGTATACAATTTATAATTTAGTATATCATCGCATTTTTTTGTTTGCCGGTTTTGGCTATGCATATCTTCCGTTAAATTATTTCGTTTCTCACCGCCAAAACTCAAACTCGTTGCTTCAAACAACTCTTCTTTTAGGACTGTTATTGTCATCTTTTTTGTTGACCACTAAGAACTATTTTTTGTGGTATAAGTATAACCGTATAAGTCCGGTCGATCGATATTTATAACCAAAAGGCTTACATAATAGTTATTCGAAAGGTAAAAAAAGTGCCAGCGGCAGCAACTATCCCCACGTCGTATGTGAAAGATGTAAGGATATTAAAAAAAAAATGTAAAAAAACTCGAAGTAAAAAGTATACATATATGTAGAGGAATTGTGGGGGTCACATGGAGTTCAGAGAAAGAGCAGAAGAGTCCCCACGTCGTCTGTGGTTTGGGTCCTCGGGCTCTGGTGATACCAAACACCATCATCCATGCCCAACTCTCTTTTTCATTATTTTTTTCCTTTTTTTTTTGGGTTTTTTTATTTTACCATTTTTTTTGGGTCTATTCATGTCCTCCTACGATTCAGGTTCTAAAAATCGACCGTCTAGCCGCAGATTTTGGCGATTTATAAGTAATCCGTTCAATAAATCGGGTGTGCGATTAATTTCCGCCTAGGCCAATTAATCTTGCCTAGGCCAATTAATTCCGCATAGACCGATTAATTTCCGCATAGGCAGCCGCCTAGCCCAGTTTTTTTTTTAAATAAAAAAATTAAAATACTTTAGTTGGTTCTAAAATTTGATAAGTCCAACTTATGTTCGATCATAATGTATTGGACATAATATTTGTTTTCATGTGTTTTATCCAATTTTAAACACAATATTATATTGAAATTATAAATTATTTATGGATTAACATGTTAAAAAAACATTAAAAAATCAAAAACTAATCCCCGATTAATCTCTAATTTTTTCGTTAAGCGCTAAGCCTAATTCGACCGTCCGACTAGCGTCCAGCTATTTTTTGAACATTGCCTACAACCATCAGATATAAAACCCACATTTTTTCCCCTATATAGATAAATAAAATAAAAGAATACATGCTTTACCAATTTCTACTCCTACTTTATTTTTCCTTACATCATTTCTTTATTATTAGCCTTTCATTCTTTCTTCACGCTCCCTTTTATGGTTTCCTTTTAGTTTGATTCAACTTCGCATCATGCATGTATACATATTTTATTGTATGTAATATTCCAAGTAATCTATCTTATTATTGACATTTTGACAGATATTGTCATCATATTCCTCTCCACTCTCTGCCCATTCCACTTGCCTCATTTCTAATCTAAAAATTATATTTTATTATTTGATCAACTCACTGCATCCTTTGTAATTAAGTGCAACTATAATACTTCATTTTCCCTACATATATTTTTAATTTTTTCTTACAAAAATAAACGAGATTCACGTACCTTTACTACACACATTAGTATACGAAAACCATCAATCGCTAGATAAGTACTGTCACAGTAAGAAAAAATGCATTTAATATAAATTAATCATCGTTAAGTAGAACAAACAATTAACTACAAACAATTAGTTAAGATATTAGAAAGTAAAAATAGAAAAAATCAATATTTCGCATACCTATTGAAACTAGTGCTACAGTATAATCAATTATCAATAGTAGTTTTTAACATCAATTATCAATAGTAATTTAGTTTAATTTCTGTGACCAAAATACTTTCACATAACACAAAATTTTAGTTATAAACACTAAACGGTAACCAGTCTAACATCCACTAGCCTAGATATTCACAAATTCTTTTGTTAGGGTTGATACACATGATTAACTTATGATGCTATTTTTCGTAAGACTTTAACGAAAAGATAAAGCTGTAAGACTGTTGAAATATTTTAGGAAATGAGTGATTTTTATAGAAAACAAAAAGGAGATTGCAATGATCGTAATTGAAGATTAGATTAGCTGACGATCATTACGAAACAAATGGATCTTGATGACATATATATGATATTTTCTTACATGTATGCAACATGATTTTCTCTTTTCATTATACATTCATGAACTTCTGTGCATATTTAAAAGTGAACCAGTAACAATTCCTTTTATTACTTTTTGAGTAAATTTGACGAAATTTATATCGAAAATTATAGAAGAACGTGGATGGCCTCTACTAAATAGCAAAATAAATTTACAGAATATTATCGAAACTATATTTAAATTAAAATGGACTATAGTCTAAAGACTCTAAACATATACAATGAAGAATCAAATTTGACAAGACCACATCCGTAAATAGTTTTTGTTATTACAAATAAGATCTCTTTCAATTATGGAAAATTCGTCATAATTAAAAGAGAAAACTAAATTGAAAGAGATAATTACAATTAAAGATAAAAAAAAAAAAATCCCATACAAAAAAGGAACACATTAGGGCTAAAACTAAACTTTTTAAGGATATTAATAATTTAATTTCCTTGAAAACAAATGAATAGCTTTGGCTGTCAATTGTTTTGTCCTCGGAACATGGCCTGAAAAAGCGATTAGCTGGATCGATCACACCCCATTTCATCCTTTTCCTCGCAGAGACATACCTTTCGTCCTTTTAAAGTCAATAAAACCCAAATAAACTTTTACAGAAACAATTAACATTGTTTAATCATTTTGAGTAAGAAAAAGAAAAAGTGTAGTCCTGAATTATATAAGCTTTTACATTACGTATATATGATCTCTACGTACATGAATTTTTTTTCATAATTTCAGATATTTTTATTGCAATTTAAATCTGACAGACAGAGAGACCATCACATTCCTCTTTCTCTCTTTCTTACATTCCCACAAGCTTCCAAACAAAGAGAATTAATGGAAAGTAAGATTTGCAAAGGAATAATTCTCTTCCTCGTCCTCTCACTCACAACCCTACACGCATATAATATAATTAAAGAAGTACAATATATAAAATATTTGTAAAAACAAGAAATAAACAAATAAACAAAACCCTTATCTTCTTCGTGAGAATCATTTCCTCTCCACAAAACCATGCCTTCTCTAAGCTCTCTTCTTACTTTTTCAACAATCCCTCCATATATGGGCTCATGCTGAGATCATATGACCAATATGGTTCCTCTTGAATCCTCACCGCTTTTCGGCGTTTTCAGCTACGGAGGTTGCAGCAGCGGCGGAGGCGGTTTCACGGAGGCGATGATGATCAGAGAAGCAACAATAAACAATCAAGATTCTAGTGGAGAAACATGCTCCGTCTCCGATCCAACGGCAGCTTCTACTAATTATTATAACATCTCTTCCCCTCCGGCCAACAAAGACGACGGATCCGCCTCAAAGAACGTCGTCGTTTCTTGTATTAATATAGAAGATGGTAACAAAGACAAATCTTGGCTCCGCTTAGGTATAGGCCCTGAGGAGAACAACAACAGCAACAACACGGCGTCGTATAAGGTCCAACGTTGTTGTAGCAAAAACGCAGGTGGAAGAGAAAATTCGTTAGAGCTCAGTTTGTTCTCTTTATCCTCAACCGCGGCAGGAGCGGTTAGTAGTAGTGAAGATCACCCGCAGCCGCAGCCACCGCAGCAACCGCCGCAGCCGCTATATTCTCATGATCAATTGCTGACGATGCGTGGAGCGTCGTTGGTTTACAATCACCAGTTAATTCGGCCTCAAACGTTATTAAATCGCGGTTTTTTGTTTCCATCTTCAAAGCCATGGATACCTCAATATACGGCGCCATTTAGACCATCATCATTAGGAATGATGAGTGAGCGTGACGTCACTAACAATAATAGTGTTACAAGTAGTTGTTGTGTGGAGGAGGGAGGAGCTGGACCAAGCTCGCAGTTTAGGGTTCTTGATCCTCCAAGAAGACCACATTCTGGTCTTTGGTTTCTTCTTCAAGCTTCACAATTTCAGTAATTGAAGACATCTCTTGCTTTTTCTTTATCTATATATTTATATTAGTATGTAACACATGAGAGTCCATGTGTATATATTTTATAACATTGGACTTGTGAAACGCAGGGAAAAAGAACCGTTCTTGCCTCAAGTGAACAAAAGCTACTTGAGAATCAAGTAAGTCTATTTTTTCTCGTGCATTATTTAAACTTCTTTGTTTAGGGAAGTTAATAACGATTAATTCTGTTATATTCTAATTTGCATGGATAAGGGATGGGAGAATCACAGTTAGATTGTTAAATAAGTACCTTATGAAGAAGCTTCAATTGGATAGCGAAACTGAGGTAAATATCTAACTCCAACTCTTTTATATATGTTTTTAAATCTTCTAAGATTGGTGGATATATATATGAAATGAAAATGACATTGGAACTAAATCCCCAACTTAATTAGGTCACACGTCTGATGTCATGGTGTCGTAATGTCTATAATTTAGTTCAATTAAACCTTAGCTATCTATAGATATTCAAATTGTTGTAATATAGGTGAGTAAAACCACTTTCTGAATATTGAGAGGTACACGACATCCTTAATTAGGTGCAAATCTAATTAATACTTATGTATAACCTAGGGTTCGGATTTTTGAATTCGATTCCTTCTGTGTTCTATCAAACAATTTCAAACGAATTATTCATTAGTTATGGCTTAATGATTCACCAAAATATATTTTTTTCCTAAGTAACTCTCTAATAAGAGTTTTGATCACCCAAAAATTAGTCTCTCATTTGAAAAAAAAAAAGTGGTTAATTAGGTTTTTGATTGATCGTTTCTCGAAGTACCTACCACCTTATCAATAATTATTATCATTATTGTTGTTATATATATTCTCATAGGAAACTGGAAAACGAGAGGGGAACTATAACTGGCCTTTTCATTAGTTTCAGCCTTTCAGGCCCTAATATAGTTATATTAATTATAAAAATTTATAATAATCTTATTTCTGGAATAAAACAAGTCTGAGTCATCAGGCATGCTTGCTTTGAGAATAGTAGAAACCAGAAAAAGAAAGGATATCTTAATCCAACCTCAAAAAGCTTACATGCGTATTTGTGTGTGTAGATGCTCTCGTTAATCAGAATTTACAATAATCTAAGTATATTGCATGTTCCTATGGAGTCTAGATAGGCTCACAAATACATGTTCATGCGATATGAAGTCGTGTGCCCTACAAGAATCAACTGCATGTACGTATATGTGTGTGTGTGTGTGTGCACACAATCAAACATAGTGTATTCAATCAAAAAGTCTTAGGAAAGCGACCGTTTAAACATTAGGTGGTGACAAAAAAATTTCAATTTCTAATTTATCCGCTAATATCCGATTAATAGATTAGTGCTTGCTAATTTATTCCATTCTACATAACCAAAAAAATTTCTAATAAACGGCTAAAGATTTTTGAAACATTATAAACACGGTAATCATCATCCTTTTAGACGTGGTGATAAACTGTCAATTTTTATTAAAACTTACGTTGGGTTGGCAGTTGGGACGGGTAAAAATATTAAAGGTCGGTGGATTTAAAGGAGGTACGGTTTTGGTCCAAAATCTTCTGATTAACCAAAATAATAATAATTAAGTTGTGTTAATTCATTCGTTTGATTATCATAGTTTAGATAACTATAGTATAATTTTTTATTTGACAACAAAAGACTTTGAAATTATCTAGCACCAATAGTTCAATTGATGTACGGTATGAAGAAATATGGACTAAAAATCTAAAAAGAATTGGTAATAAAGTAACTTGCAATTAATGTGAGTTTTAGTTCATGAAAATCAATTATGAAAAAGTTGAATTTCACGAAAATATAAATAACCTTGAAAAATCTAGTTTTCCGTTTAATGCTTATAAGTTCGCTCATGTTTTTGCTTATTTTCTTGAGAGCATGCATCATATCGTCACAAGAATATATTGATATTTGGTCCGACTAGTAATGCATTATGAATATAACATTGTATATTGATATTTAATTTGATACGCGTTAACTACATAGCACCATGATAGACAAATGGGTGACATATAATATTCTTATTCAAATAATCATTTGATGAAAAACGTGATTTGAAAGCATTGATGCATGCATGGCTAACTTTGTCTTTTCCATCGAGCCAAAAAATTGTCTTTCCCACTCAAAAGCATATCCCTAACAAATCTTTGGATAGTTTGATACTATATATAGTCAGTTAATTGGTTAATACTCCATTTAAAAGTCAATCCTAATCGAAAGTCAAGCATTTTAATTCGACAATTTATTTAAATTAAATGTTTGTAATTTGGTGTTATTTACTCTATCCATTACACAAAAATGTCAGTTTAAGATTTTATTTGAGATTTTCCGTTAGAGATAAACTTTATATAAAAAAAAAAATCTTCCCACTATTTTATTTATGTATACACACCAATTCAAATTCTATAAAACTTGTGTATTGTATGTTACTTGAATCACATATATAATCCATACATCTTCTCTCTCTGATTAGTGCATAATCTACAAGTAATGAGATTATTCAACTCGTAATATAACAACAAAGAGATCTTCTCTGATATTTTCCTACCTACGAACAATGTACAAGTGTTTCCTTTTTGCTTGTATTCTTAGGTAGTATATATTTTCAAACACCTAAATCCAGAGATCATTTCAAAAACCTAAAAAACATTATGAATTCATAAAAAAATTACTTAATTAAGAAAAAGAAGAAACATATTTTTTTTTTATCTAAATATATATTAAACCCCAAAAATAATCACACGTCTACAAGATTCCTGAATTTACATCTGAAAACAGAAGACTTTTCTATAGTGATGAAACTTTTTCCCTGTATAACAAAAGCTATAGTGGATAGCTCACACAGTACTCACACATCCAAAGTAAAATTAAAAAGGCGATAAAGATAGCCTTCGTAGTGAAGATGGCGTCTCCCGATGAATAGAAAAGGTAGGTAATGATAACTATGTTATTGGCTCAAAATAGGACATGCCATCTAAATTTTCGTCTGGTAACTTACCGTCGTAGATTTGGTTTATTATGTGTGAGTATGTTACTAACTTACTATGATAAAAGGGTATTGGAATATCATATAAAGAAATGCCATGAATACTCAACACCGTGTTTTGAAAATAGTTAATGTCAAGAGGGAGTCTACATAGAAAATATCCATTTTTCCTCGCATGGCTTATAAATTCTTTTAGCAACCACACTGAGATTTGAACCCCGTATTGTGCTCGAGAAGGCACTGCGTACGTATAAAGAAACTTCTAAGAATTTATTTGGTAATTTATATACTGAAGTCGATTTTTTCTTTTTGGGAGCCGTTTCTATGAGCGAAATTCATAGTTAGGTTAAAATAATTTTGTTACCTTTTAAACCAAAAATTGTGGGGAAACCTAACCTTGTCGTCACGCTTATGCTTGCTAAGAGTCAGCTATTCTCTTATTTCTCGTTGAATAGCATATATTTTTGTTTAATCTCATATATATATATATATATATATAGATTTTACGTGCAAGATGTCGCATCATAAACCCAAGTGGTGCACTTTCATGAATTTTGAAATAACTTGATCATCTCCTCACCAACCAATCACGTTCCTACAATAAAACACAAAACAACGTATTTATAAATAAAGAGATCTAAAAAAGTAGCTTTGAACGCTTGACAGTTCAACAGCAGAATAACACAAAACTTTATCTCTGATAACAACAAAAAAAAGAACACTTGCATATTTTTTTGGATGAATTAAAAAATAATCTATAAACCTTGGTGTCATATCATTTTGTTTTCTTTAAAATTCACAATCTCACGAAAATTTGAAGCATACAATTCAACTATAATATACAAACTATTTACAATAATGAAACATATAATAAGAACCATAGTCGGTAGCTTAACCAGTTGAATTCAAAGTCAAATTTTTGAAAAGTCGAAGCATGTCTAGAGTTTGAATTTAGGACCGGTACTTCTCGGTTATAAAAAAAGCTTAGGACGGAAATAAAAACAAGCGTAATGAAGACGTGCATATATATGGAAACGTGATTTTGAGGCGAACAATATAATTCTTCATTATTTATTAAAAACGAAATCTTGCTAGATTACTATTTTAAAAGTAAACACAAGATCCTCGAATAAAGAATAATTTTACATTTTACATTACGGGGAAAGTCTACGTATAGGCTCCGTCATGATTGAAAGTCGGGCAGGTTTTACACTGTAGTGTCATTAGTTGGACAGCCTCGGTTAGTCTCTCGGAGCTGACCAGAATTTGGTTTCTCTTTTCTTTTTTAGTGCCAATTTTTTTGAACTTGAATGAATTGTATTCTTTACCTTTTAGTGTCACCTGACCAGATTTTGTTTATTTTTATATGTTTTTTTTTTATCCTTCGACCTTCGTATCTTTCGCGTCAAGTCGAGGTAAAGTGGGGATTTTAGGGTTAAGCCATACGTTACATTAAGTACGACAACAAACAAATTAAAGCCCAAGTTTCAATGAAGACAATAAACAAACACACATAAAATAATGTTAAGTGGTTATAGTTTTTTTTCTTTCTTTTGACGTATTATCTGGTTTTTATTAAAAGAAAACGATTATATAAAGAGTTTAAAGGAAATAGGTGTCTTAGCAACAGCAAGCTCACGGAAAACAGTCCCAAAAGAAAAATTTGAAAAAGAAGCATATCGACCGGGTAGTGTTTGCAAAACCCAAAAGTTTATCTAACCGGTCAACTTTGAAGATCATGTCATATATGTACTCTAACCTATTAGTATATCATGTCACACACACGAGCACATATAAGGGATATTTATGCGATTTTGACTCCTTTTGGTTTGTTTGATGGATGCAAATGGAAACAGATAGAGATAAGATGCAGAGGACAACAATTATCGCCGTTGTTGACGATGCAGCAAGTAAGAGATACCATATGGAGTCCAAAATCATCATTACCATCATCATCTCCCTCTTTCACTTTGCTTCGGGATTCATCAACTAGTGATCATGTCATGATTTTGCATTATGGTAGGACTGCTTAATGTTTGATTTATTTAATAGTTTTTGCTCTACGTGTAACATTTTTTCGATCATTGTGTACCTATCGAGTTTTAAATTTCCCTATCTTTTTTTTTTTAACCAAAAAAAAAGTATATATATCCCTCTCTTTTTGTTTGGGTTTTCGATCGAACTTTATATAGTTCCCACTTTTTGTTTCTTTCTGGCCCACATATATAAGGGCTCATATTGTCCCTTTGTAGAGAAGTGGAGTCTGAACTCTAAATGGCGTACGAGCCAGCCAACTAACTGGTTTGACCACTTACCTATAAGCCCTAGACACGTTGTTATTACTTTAGGTTCCCATATTTGTTTGGTTTAACTGTCATTTTTCAAGCTTTTTAATTTTTTTAATTTTTTTTTGTAATTTTAGGGGATTAGGAAAGTAGTCTATTTTTTTTTGTATTATTATTAATTTGATGAAGGAACACTTGTAAGAGGAAACCAAAGCATTATTATCTCAAGTGCAGAACAGAGTAAAACGCAGAACTTTGAGATCGACATTTGGGTCTGAAACCAAAGACAACACATGCCCAAACGGAGAAGCCCAAAACAGAAGTTCACACGTGTAAGGGATCATAAGTAAAGACAACTCATGCAACTAGCTGTTCTGCCGTAAAGCAGAGTGAAGATACGAGATCAATAGGTTCGTACAAGAAGGCGTTGTGTCGAGGATGAGAGCTACAAGTGGCGATTGGTGATTGAGCGATCTAGATCTAAGAGAGTGACATTTCCCTTCATAATGTTCATCTTCACCATTGTAAACAAAGGAGAAAAGTGAATGTCAAGAAAAATGTTTCTCCTTTACTCTTGTTTTTAATCAAAGTTTGAGTCTTTATCTTAGCTTATTCAAGTTTTCTCATTTCTCATCATGGTATCAAAGCACAGTGGGAAAATGGTTGAGGAAATGTATCCTTTTCCAACCCATCTTAACGTTTCAGCTTTGTATCCACCAAACTCACAGATACAAATTATTTAGGCTGGAAACTTCAGTTTGAATCTCTTCTCAGAAGTCAGAAGCTTTTGGGGTTCGTTGATGGCAGTCTGTCAGCTCCAACAGAGAAGATTCATATCAAGTTCAACAATGACATCAGTGAGGTCAGTAATCCTGATTATGAGGCTTGGTTACAAATGGACCAACTCATTCAGTCATGGATCTTTGGTACACTTTCTGAGGAGGTTCTAGGTTATGTGTTCGGGTTAAGTACGGCTCATGATGTTTGGATGGTGCTGGCAGAAAAATTTAATCAGTCCACCATGTCTCGGGAGTTTGATTTGTTGGCTACATTACAAAGTATTCAGAAAGGACAAAGATTTAACAGTCAATCTCCGTGAGTTTAAGAACTTGTGTGACCAAGTGAGCTCCATTGGGAAGCCGGTTATTGAATCTATGAAGATATTCCGTCTCCTTCAGAGTCTGGGCAAAGCTTATGAGTCATTCACTACCTCGATCCAGACTTCTATGCACAAACCTCATGTTCCTACCTACAATGAAGTGGTTTCTCAACTAAAAGGATTTCACAGCCGTCTTCAAACGTATGCACCTGCCTCTCCAAATCCTCAGATGGTGTTTCAAGTTCAGAATACTATACCTCATGTCCCTATTTTTGGTTCTCCTCAGCCTACTTATCACACTCAGTATTACAATCCTCGAGGCAGAGGAAGATCATATGGCTACCGTGGTCGAGGCGGTTACACTACAAGAGGTCGTGGCTTCTCTCAACAGGCTCAACACTGGAATGGTCAAGGATCTTCTGCTCCACATTCTCAACAACAACGTCCAACATGTCAAATATGTGGCCGAGTTGGTCATGTGGCTCTTCGATGCTGGAACAGTTTCGATAGTAACTATCAAAGTGAAGAGGTTCCTCAGGCGCTTGCAGCAATGCACATATCTGCTTCAGCACAAACTCATGCACCTTAGTATCCCGATTATGGTGCTTCTTCCCACATCACCAACTCTGCAGCAAATTTACAGGATCCCTCTGTCTACAATGGATCTGAGAGTGTAATGATGGCTGATGGATCCTTCATGCAGATCACACACGTTGGTTCCCTCTCTTGCGACGGGAACATGTAACTTACCATTAAATGATGTTTTGATCTGTCTTGGCATTCAAAAACCCTTGTTATTTGTTTCCAAACTGCGTGATGACTACCCTTGCGGTGTCTATTTTGATGCTAAACATGTCTATATCTTGGACAAGAATACACAGAGAGTGTTGACCCAGGGAAGAAGACATGAGAATCTATATCAGTTGAAGAATCTAGGAGCAGCTCATGCGTTCTTCTCTTTACGCCAGCAAGTGATTAGTGATGATGTATGTCATATGCGTCTTGGCCATCCCAACACTCATATTCTCCAACTGTTGAAGAGCAACAAAGCTATTATCAGTAATAAGATTAGTTATGTATGTGGGTCATGTCAAATGAGCAAGAGCTCTAAGTTGTCATTCTCTGAGTCTACGTTTTCTGCAACAGAATCATTGGAAAGGATTCATTGTGACTTGTGGGGTCCTGCTCCTTATGCGTCTGTGCAAGGGCTTAAATATTATGTCCTCTTTGAAGACAATTTCTCTCGTTTTTGTTGGCTTTATCCGTTGAAGTTCAAATCAGATTTTTATCTTAGTTTTATCAACTTTCAGAGTTTGGTTGAAAAACAATATAACAAGAAAATCAAAGTATTCCAGAGTGATGGGGGAGAAGAATTCACTAGTCAACAGCTAAAAGAACATTTTGCAACTCACGGTATTCAACACTTGATCTCTTGCCCGTATACCCCCCAACAAAATGGCTTAGCAGAGTGGAAGCACATGCACATCACCGATTTAGGGCTTGCTATGATGTTTCAGGGCAATGTTCCATTCCATTACTGGATAAAAGCTTTCAACACAACGGTATATCTCATCAATCTTCTTCCTACTCCGGCTCTACAGTTTAAGAGTCCATTTGAGAGTTTGTTAAAACAGATTCCTAGTTACAAAGCCTTGAGGATCTTCGGATGTGCATGTTACCCATGTTTAAGACCTTATACTGTGAACAAATTCGATCCTAGATCACTACAATGTGTTTTTCTTGCCTACATCACTCAGTATAAAGGCTATAGGTGTCTTCACATTGGCACCATAAAGTTTTATATCAGTAGACATGTGATTTTTTATGAACAGTGTTTTCCCTTCAGGCAATTACAATCGTCTACATCCCTGTCAACACCCACTCCTTGGGTTGCAGCATGGAATGAATCAGCCCCAATGTATGTACCTCAGGTACTTCCTTCACGATCCCTGGTGACACCATCTTCTTCCACTGCAACATCGTCTTCAATTGGTCTATCTTTTAATCCGTCTACTGCAGAGAGCGGAGAGTGTTTTGAGCGTACGACAGTGATTCTGATCCTATAGGCGACAACTCTCTCTTCTCTTCTGACAGGACAGACGGTTCTGATTCCACTAGATCATCCTCCTATGCTTCTCACATCGACAATTCTACATCACAGTCTAATCATCCGATGGTCACTAGATCAAAAATAGGGATATCTAAGCCTAATACACGTTATGCTCTTTTCAGTTCCACATCTCTTCCTCCTATTCCTAAAACAGTTGCAGTGGCTCTAAAGCATCCTGGATGGAGGAAGGCTATGGAAGAGGAGATGAAGTCTATTTTTGATAATAATACATATGAGCTGGTTCCTTATGATAATCATATGAATGTTCTTGGTTGCAAGGGGGTCTTTACTATAAAGTTAAAGACTGACGGCTCACTAGACAAACTGAAAGCACGTCTTGTTGCAAAGGGTTTTGACCAGGAAGAGGGGCTTGACTTCACTTAAACTTACAGTCATGTAGTCAAGACTGCAACCATACGCATTGTTCTCTCTGTTGCTACCGCCAAGCAATGGTCTATTACTCAGCTTGATGTGAAAAATGCGATTTTACATGGAAATCTTCAAGAGAAAGTGTTTATGCAGTAACCACCAGGCTATGAGAATCCCACATCTCTCCGTTTCATGTATGCTCTTTGAAGAAAGGTCTATATGGCTTGAAACAAGCTCCCCGAGCTTGGTTTGACAAACTCAGTAACTATTTGCTTGAGTTTGGATTCACTTGCAGTAAAGCTGACCCCTCTCTCTTTATTTACCATCATAATGGTAAGACAATGGTTCTACTTCTTTATGTGGATAATATTTTATTGACAGGAAGCTGTACTGACCTGATGCGCTCACTGATTACGGCTCTCCACAACAAATTTTCCATGAAAGATCTTGGTCCGTTGAGCTATTTCTTGGGCATTCAGGCACAGTTTCACCAAGCTGGTCTCTTTCTTCATCAATCAAAATTTGCATAAGAGATTCTGATTGCTGCAGGAATAAAATCTTGCAATCCCATGCCCACACCTCTACCATTGCAGCTTGATCAGGTTTCACATGGTAATGATCTTTTCTCTGGCCCAACGTATTTTTGCTCACTTGCTGGCAAATTACAGTATCTAACGCTCACAAGGCCTAATATATAATTTGCCGTCAATGTGGTGTGTCAACGTATGCACGCTCCTACCCTCTAAGACTTTCACTTATTGAAACGTGTCATGCAATACATCAGAGGCACAAGTCACTTGGGCCTCAATCTCTCCTCAAGCAGTGAGTTATCAGTTATGGCCTTTAGTGATAGCGATTGGGCAGGGTGCAATATCACAAGGAGGTCTACAACATGATTTGTACTTTCCTTGGTCCACATTTGATCTCCTGGAAAGCAAAGAAGCAACCGACAATGTCTCGTTCCTCAACGGAGGCAGAGTATCGAGCTTTAGCTGAAACCGCTGCCGAGATGACTTGGATATCATATGTCCTACGAGAATTATCCATATCTCAGCCTAAACCAGCCAAGTTGCTCTGTGGCAACTTATCCGCTGTTCATCTTACTGCAAATCCGAAGTTCCATGGAAGATCCAAACATATTGAGTTTGATTATCATTTTGTCCGTGAAAAGGTTGCACTTGGACTCATTGAGACATGTCATATTCCTGCCCAAATCCAGCTTGTTGATATATTCACTAAGTCCCTGCCCGTCTTCCCTTTACGTCTCTGCGAAGCAAAGTTGGTGTTTGTGTTCCCCAACCACAAGTTTGAGGGGGGGATGTAAGAGGAAACCAAAACATTATTATCTCAAGTGCATAACAGAATAAAACGCAGAACTTTGATGATCGACATTTGGGTCTGAAACCAAATACAACACAAGCCCAAACAGAGTAGCCCAAAACATAAGTTCACACGTGTAAGGGATCACAAGTAAAGACAACTCCTGCAACTAGCTGTTCTGCCGTAAAGCAGAGTAAAGATACGAGATCAATAGGTTCGTACAAGGAGGCATTGTGTCGAGGATGAGAGCTACATGTGGCGATTGGTGATTGAGCGATCTAGATCTAAGAGAGTGACATTTCCCTTTATAATGTTCATCTTCACCATTGTAAACAAAGGAGAAAAGTGAATGTCAAGAAAAATGTTTCTCATTTACTCTCGTTTTTAATCAAAGTTTGAGTCTTTATCTTGGTCAAGTTTTCTTATTTCTCATCGACACTTTTTTGCCATCCATTAAAAAACATAAGACATTGAAAAATATCTTGAACGAAATTCGTCACTCTTCATTACGTTTTGGTGAAAAACTATTGGTGATATTCAATTTTCTGGTATAACAAGTATATATTAGTAAAACTATTCGAAGTTAGTAAAGTTTTTTAAGTTTACAAAAAATTGAAATTTCGATGATTCTCAATTTTTGAAAGTTCACAAAACTATACAAGTGTTCTAATGAGTTTAACAAAACACATGCATACTAGTTACGATCAATGTTCATGTATACTTTAACTTACCAAAGTTTAATTGTATTTTACTATATTGTTAAAATGTATGCTTATAATGTCATTCAAACAAAAAAAAACCATATTTTTATATACCAATGTGAATACCTTTTAGGGAACGATTGTTTGTTTTAAATGATGATATGATCGAAAAGACTATAACACGTACATTTTTTTTGTTATCACTAGTCTTTGACACTGCTTTGAAGAAATAAAAACACAAGCCGCTCCTTGATACATGTTGGTGTTTGAGTTTTGTTCTAGTAGTGTTATACCCTTTTAACAAACAAAAAAAATGAGTATAATGCTAATAATTTTTTTCATATCCAACAAACGAAACGCTATAAAAAAAGACTTATTGATAGCACATTATAATAGTTCAGTTTTCGTAACTGTTATTAAAAGTGGAATGCTGGATTGGGGTTACTATATGATACTCCCTCCGTTTCATATTATTTGTCGTTTTAGAACTTAAATTTTATTTCATATTATAAGTCGTTTTATGTTTTCAATACAAATGTTTGATAATATTTTCATTTTTATTCCTAATTTATTAATTAGTGTGATCATAATATATAATACATTAATGAAGAGTAAAACAAAAAATTAAATTGTTTTCTTAATTTACGTAAAACAACGTAGATCGAAGATATAAAATGGAGGGAGTAGCGCTTTAGAAATGCTAAGCAGAAAAATGATTAAACGGGAAACTAAAAATCAACTAAAAATCACTTGGGGAACCTGATTACACTTATTGAGGGCCAACACTAATTTGTCTCTACAATTATCTATAACTTGGGATTTTGTGGAGTTAACGGGCCTAATAACTGCGTCAACCTTATGATGGGCTTTAAAGGCCCGTATCGTTTTTTTTTCTGTTCCGAAAGGCATCTCCTTCAGATCCATGCCTCTGAGATTCCGATATGTTGCTTCTTCTTCTCCGACTCGTAATGTCGTGATATGTTAAATAAGCTTACTACAATGGCGTACGGCTCTTTTGGTGTATCATCGAAAGCTCTAGTCTTCTGCCGTCCTTGTTATGGCTCCATTAGAGATCTCCCCTTCTCCCTCCGAACGCCTACAGTTTCGTCTCCATCTATTTTCCTTTTAAAAATTTAATGCTTCAGCTCCATCTTCTTTGATTTTATTTTCAAGTTCGTAAAAAATGGATATTTTCAGATTGGGCATTGTGGCTGTGTTGGAGCTATCGCAGCACCTAGAAATTTGGTGAAACCACGCAAGGAAGAAAGCCGTGGTGATTATAATTTTTCTGCAAAAATTCTGATTCAATTCAATTTTACCAAGGACCAGATTTTGATTCTTACGAAGCGGGAATTCTTGTGTTGTTGTTGTTGTTGTTTCTCATGTTAAACGATGGAAGATTTTGATGGAGCACGGAGAAGTAAGGATAAATTGATGCCGTGGAAGAAGTTAGATGCTAATGAGTTTGGTATACAGAGGTCCATGATCCCTGAATCTACACGGATGGTTCTCAATAAGCTGAGGAAAAAAGGTATTTTACATCTATGCCAAGTTTTGTGTAAAGCTTGAAAATGTATGGGGAACTTGTGTTTGTGTTTTTGTAGCCTGAAAATTTGTGTGTTTCGTAGCTTTAGTATGTGGAACCTCTCAAGCTCTTGAGATTGCTTAATTCAGCTAATGTATGGGGAACACTAGCTCTAGGCTTTCTTCAATGAACTGAACTACATTTTTCGCCAAAATCCTTATTTTTTTCTTCTGAAATTTGCTATGATGTTCCAGGTTTTCAAGTGTACCTAGTTGGAGGTTGTGTTCGGGATCTTATACTTGATAGAATCCCCAAGGATTTTGATGTTATCACTTCAGCCGAACTCAAGGAGGTTTAATTCAGCCTATGGAACTACTCATTAGTATATTATCCTTTTTTATAATAAACCCAAGTCCCCTTCTGCATAGATATTGTCTTTCCTTTACAAATTTAATTTGTGAATCATACCTGTGTGTACAGGTACGGAATGTATTTCCCCGATGTCAAATCGTTGGAAGACGGTTTCCTATCTGTCATGTTTATGTCGATGATATTATCATAGAGGTTTGTTCACCATTTCATTCATTTTTCATATCTACCTATCAGTTAGGTGCGATAGAGCTTAAAAGGGAGTTCTTTGATTAAAGGCTACTGCTCACAATTCAATCAGAAAGAACAATTTTTCTTATCTATCTTCCTCTATCTTTCTCTCAAGTTCTTAAAATTGTGTCTCAAGACTTAATGGAGTTGTTCTATATAACAGGTGTCAAGTTTTAGTACTTCAGCAAGGACTGGTAAAGCGCCAAATAAAAACTTCAGAAAGCCTGTGGGCTGCAATGAACGTGATTATATCCGTTGGAAAAATTGCTTACAGCGTGATTTTACAGTCAACGGGTAGGCACTACCACCATCTGTACTTCACATTTATTTGTGAAGTGAAATCCATATGCAGCATGCATTAACATTAATAAGTTGGATTTTTCAGGTTGATGTTTGATCCATTGGAGAATGTAGTGTATGACTATATAGGAGGAGTTGAAGATATAAGGAATTCTAAAGTAGGCTTTGCAATTTAAGCTATCATTCTTTATAGAAACCAATTTACATGTGAATGAATTGGTATAAGTTCTAATCAGTCGAGTTATTCTGTAGGTGAGGACAGTATCCTCGGCGAAGCTTTCATTTATCGAAGATAAAGGTCAGTTGCAGATGCAATGATTTTTTCATTGGTATGAAATCTATTTGTTTGGAAAGGCTTCAAAAAAGTAACGGTGTTCACTTTACAGCTCGCATTTTACGTGCAATTAGGATTGCAGCGAGGTTAGGATTCAGCTTGACTAAAGAGGTTGCTGTTTCTGTGAAGGAACACTCCTCTTCATTGCTGAGACTTGACCCTGTATATCTCTTTCCCTTCTCTTGTTCTCCCTCTACCTTTTACTTGTTGGGTTAGGACTGAGCATCTTCTCTCGTTTTCTAATAATTCTGCAGTCAAGAGTCCAGATGGAAATCAATTATATGCTGGCTTATGGGTCAGCAGAAGCTTCTTTACGATTATTATGGAGATTTGGGCTCATGGAAATTCTTCTACCTATCCAGGTATTAGCAGTGTGGTGTCATGTAGTGCATATCGAGTATTTTTCATAGTTTTTCTAAATTGCTTATCTATTCGCAGGCATCTTATTTTGTTTCCCAAGGGTTCCGGAGGCGTGATGGAAGGTCCAACATGCTTCTGGTACATGATTCTGCTTTCCCAATTAGACATGGCTTTCTTTCTGGTATAAGTAAACACTAGAGACTGCAATAAACGGCTCCATAGGGCTAACCGATTAAAGTCTCTCCCTTGCAGTCGATGTTTCGTAATCTTGATCGACTTGTAGCACCTGATCGACCATGCAACGAGTTCCTCTGGTGAGAAATATTCTTTGGTGCATCTGTTTTAGTAAATGGTTTTGCCAAGTTAAAAATTTTGGGAACTAATAACCTCAGGATTGGGATCTTGGCATTCCACAAAGCATTGGTCGATCAGCCTCGGGATCCCAGGGTAGTAGCTTCCTACTGTCTTGCCATCTACAGTGAAGTATCTTTATCGGAAGCCATGGAGATTGCAAAGAGCAACTCTAAACAGCACAACTCAAACTTCCAAGAACTGTCCGGTCATGAAAAAGACATTGTTGACTCAGACAGCAAATTATCGCAGCAGGTCATGAGCTTAGCAGAGTCTATAAAATCAGCTGCGCGAAAGATGAATGATCGAGACTACTTAGCTAACGCAATGAGCAAATACCCGCAAGCACCGGGCTCGGATATGGTACACACACTTCAGTAAACATTGGAATCACAATCAACTGAACTTGTTTCTTATTTCTTCATTGGGGCTTTAATTGTTGTTTGCAGGTGTTCATGTCAAAACTATTGTTGGAGAGAGTGCAGAAAATGTTTGGAAGTGTGAGAAGAAAGGGAAACGAAGAGAGAGGTGTGTCAAGTTTAGACCGTAGGATAAACTACAAGTCTCTTGCTCTTGGCGACTTTCACGAGACTCGTCGTGTATTTGCTAGGATTGTTTTTGATACCGTTTACCCTCCCACTTAAAAGCCCACCAATTCTTTTTTTATTTTTTTTTCTCTCATTTCACATTCAATTTTAAGATAGTATCAATTTGATTTTTCTATTATCATCGGTTATAATATTTTTAAAGCCTATCTAATATTTTTTTTTTGTGGCAAGTTGCTCATCAAATGAGTAAAGAGAGTTGGCGGACGAGAAGAAAGCAAATACCATTGGAAAATAAATAAAAAACAATCAAAATTACTTTTTTTGTGCAACAATTAAAAATTAGGGTAAGTAGGTGAGGTAACATGTTTTGGTGTCAAAATTAACAAAATAAAAATGCAATATAATACTCTAAAGTAATTTATTGGAAAAAAATCAGCAGCTCCTCGTCTACTTTACACTATATTCACAAACCATAACACTAGCATCTACTTTTTCTTCTGACATCAACTATCTTTTTCTCTTTCATATACAAATCTTACTTTTTTTTCATTTTCATATACAGCAACCTCTCCTCTACGACAAAAAAATTTAAACGCTTCCTCATCGCCGACTTCCTCACCGACGTATTCTTCACCGTCTTCTTCCTCACCGGCCTCTTCCCACCGCCATCTTTTTCACTTGGGTCTTCTTCACTGGCATCTTCCTCACCGGCGTCTTCCCACCGGCATGTTCCTCACCGTGTCTCCTCCATCTAACAGGTTTTCTAAGATTTTTTTTTCCATGATTTGGATGTTTTTTTTTCCAACACAAGTTCAATCGTTCGATGTAGCTCCGACTTGGATGCATGTACAATAGATATGTATCTCATACTCCATCTTCTATCCAAATTAGTTGACTATTCTATTTTAATAACATATATGTTTCTCATATATATAGTTGACTATTCTATTTTATCTATAGTTGTATTTGAGTAATGGAGTACCCTAGTCTCATAGGCTCAATTTGGTGTTGTTTAGAATAGTTGAATATTTTCCAACACAAGTTGTCTGTCTACGATGTTTACATTTTTTTTGCTACAAATTTATGCATATAGTTGACTACGATAGTTGGCTTTGCGTAATGGATTATTTTATTATCATAGTTCGAATCTCGGTGTATTAACAATAGTTGTTTATTTATGTAGTTTTTATCCTTTGTATATAATTGACTATATTATTATCATAATTCCAAACTAGTCAAATATAAATACAGTAGTCAAATACATTCTTTGTGTAGTCACGTTATTCTAATTGACTATATCCCTGACTATCTAATTATGTAGCAACATGGACAATGATCGACGGTATGCCACCCCTAGCCAAATAATGTGTTTCACCAAATACGCGATGTACTCATTGATGTGCTCGTAAGGATGGGAAGAGAATCTGCAAAGGACGCTTGTCGCTTAGGATGTGCGTGTAAGCTGCTAAACGAAACAATGAAGGAACCATCATTGTTGTCATGAGGTAGGCGAACACAAATAGACAACTATTTTCACGTGGACAAAACTCAATACTACAAAACAAGATACATATTCAAATATCAAAAGTTGTCTTTCCGCACTTAGTAGTTAATTATACAAAACATGTGAGAAGTCAATATACTCAACTGTTTTCACTATTAACCCCCAAAATTTATAGATGAATACTTTTAATATAGTCAGTCAAATAAATAGGTGACTACTCCATACGGTTATACCCCCAATGCAGCAAACTAAAGATAAGGACTCATACATAAATAATTAAATAACCAACTATTTAGCAAAAATAAACGATTCAACTACAAGTAAGAGTAGTCAAAACTAATTACTCACACAAATAGACAACTATTTTCACGTGGACAAAACCCAATACTACAAAAACAAGATACATATTCAAATATCAAGAGTTGTCTATCCACACTTAGTATTTAATTATACAAAACATGTAAGAAGCCAATATACTCAACTACTTTCACTATTAACCCCCCCCCCAAATTTATAGATGAATACTTTGAATATAGTCAGTTAAATAAATAGGTGACTACTCCATACGGTTATACCCCCAACGCAGCAAACTAAAGATAAGAACTTATACATAAATAATTAAATAACCAACTATTTAGCAAAAATAAACGATTCAACTACAAGTAAGAGTAGTCAAAACTAATTACTCACACAAATAGACGATTATTTTTACGTGGACAAAACCCAATACTACAGAAACAAGATACATATTCAAATATCAAAAGTTATCTATCCGCACTTAGTAGTTAATTATACAAAACATGTGAGAAGCCAATATACTCAACTACTTTCACTATTAACCCCCCCCCCCCCCCCAATTTATAGATGAATACTTTCAATATAGTCAGTCAAATAAATAGGTGACTACAATGAAAAGAGAAAGAGAAACGTTAGCAAAAATAAACGAGAAGAGAAACGTTAGTTTCTTCAACAACAATGGAAAAAGAAGAGAAAAAAAAAGGAAAAGAGGAAGAGGAAAGAGAAAAAGAAACTTTAGTTTATTCGAAAACAATGGAAAGAGAAGAGAAAAAGAAGGAAAAGAGGAAGAGAAAAGAGAAAAATAATAAGAGATACTAACATCTGCACCTTTAACATACGACATGTCGCTTTCAAGTCAGAATAAAGCAATGTCTAGAATAAGAGAGTAAGGGCATTTTTGACTATTTCTCTTATTTTGGACAGTTGACTATTGTTAGAAACTTAATTGACTATCTTCTAATGGTAGTCACCTAATTAGCAGTTACAAAAATAATATTCATGCAATTCACCCTAAAAATTATTATGTTGCTACTTTTGAATGAGATTCCCTTTTTTTATTAATTGAAGATTTACCATAACTGTTATGAAAAAGAATTAATCTACTATTTTTTTAATAAAAGGATTTGCTCAAAGTAAATAACGATTATAAATTTTTTTCTTCTCTCTTTTGCCTATAACAATTTTTTTTTTTTGACATCCTTTGTGTATAACTGTAATGAAAAAGAATTAATCTTCTCTTCTCTCCTTTGAGTATAAACTAGGTAAATACCCGCGACTTTTTTAGAATTATTTATTTTGTTTTTATTATTTTAATATATTGTTTTATATGATAAATTTCTTATTTAGTCTATAAAAGAAAAGTTTAATACTAATTGAATATCGTAAATTATTGCTTATATGATCATGAATCTACATATTTTCTATCAGTTTATGTCGAGGATTTGATAGTAATGAAACCTTATCGAGCGTAGACATGCCTCTTTGAATAGATCGTTTGGATACCTCCCCACACAATCAAATTCTCTTCTTCCTCCTCCAATTCGGTCAAATTTCGAAGATCCTTTGCTCACAACATCCTTCTCTTTCTTCCTCGTCTTACGCCCGTTGTCAGATTTCCGGTCTTTGACTGAAATACCATGGTATGGGTGTGGATTGATGGGTGCTTTAAAACAGCTTCATGGGGTATATAACCTATTCATAAATTTAAAAACATTAAGAAAATGCATCTTGAGTCACAAAAACACCAAAAAAAAACACTAAATTAGGAATCCTTATCTCCATGTGCAGCAATGTCCACTTGAAATGATGCCTGCATTTTGATGTGACCAGAGGATTAAGAAGCAGATGGGTACTTAAATTTCATACACTCAGCTTAAGGTATAAGGTACATTTTACACTCATCCTCTAACTGGAGAAGGCACAACATCAATTCCATTGCGTTATTAACAATTTAACATTCACCCGTGTTCATATACAAGGAAAACTCATTTTGTAACGTCAAGGGTTTGTTATATGAAAAGAATATCTTGCAAGGCATATATTCTATTTACAACAAGATAGACTACATGCTGCAATGGCCTCATCAATAATGTCTTTGAAACGGTGTGAATCAAGCTTGGGGTCCGAGCATAGCATTGAGCAGAATAGCCTGGGAAGAACATATATAATCAATCTCATAGGCTCAACAAAACAGAAAATGAAGGATGATGAATTACCTGTTCATTTTACCCTTAATCTTGTTATGTATCAAATTGAATCAAATTGAAGAAATAATTGCAAATAAAAAGCGGCTTCATCAACCACATGACCATGACGTGGTACTTTGGCGAGGGAATGGAGATAAATACAAGCCATGGTTCAGCTCTAAATTGACATGGGGTTTGATTCGAACTGTGCATCCGGTAAAAGAATGGTATAGAGGCGTCTGATTCAAGTACGCGACGCCTAAATACTTTTTCTTATCTTGGTTGGCAATTAACAACAGACTATCTACGGGAGACAGAATGGTGGCTTGGAATATAGGAGCAACGGGTCATTGTACTTTCTGTCCATGCTTGGAGAGTCGATATCACTTGTTTTTCGATTGCAGATTCGCGGCAGCGGTTTGGGCGGGTCTGACGAAAACACTGCTAGGGACTGCTTACACAACACGATGGGAAGAAACAACAAACTTGATTACCAATTCAAACATTGGTGGGATTAAGAGGTTTCTCCTAAGGTATATCTTTCAATCAACATTGTACTCTATTTGGAGAGAACGTAATGATAGGCGTCATGGAGAAGACAAGAAGAGTCAATCGTGTCTAATTAAACTCGTAGACAGGCAAGTTCGGAATCGCCTAACATCCATTCGGAGTTTGGGTGACGACAAATATGAGAAGGGAATGCAAACGTGACTTGAAACCCGTTAATTTTTTCCGTTAAGATCAAATATGTAATTCTCGTATAATTTCTAGATTTGTAGCGTTAGCGCAAAAACGATGTTTTTTTTTGGATTTAAATTAATTTAATATTTAAATTCAAAAAAAAAAAAAAAAATCTTGTTATGTAGAAAAGAGGCCGACGTGGTAAACCTATTGGGGGCCGACGTGGATAAAGGTTCGACCGAACATGCTGACATGGCGTTTTGTGATTGCTTTCAGCTTCAGGATTTTTGTCTACGTGGACATTTTCGGAAGAGAAAACAACTCATAAATATTTAAATTGTATTCGACCAAAAAAAAAATACTTAAATTGTATTTTGCATTCACAGCTAGATCATGAGATAAAACGACTATGTACTTAAAAGTACTAGTTAAATTAATCTGATTTTTTTTTCTTAGGACAGATTATGCATATGATGTGTTTATAGAATATAACTCATTCAAGGCTTCCATATAATTTTCGCAAAAAAAAAGAAAAACATCGACGGACTACATATAAAATGGGAAAATTCTTGTTTTTTGACGTATCTGGGCATATGGGAGTAATTCGTAAGCAAATCTTGAGAGTCGAACCTAGCCGTTTCGCAAAATTCCAAACCAATGTAATGTCATGACACTGATTGTTTATAGAAAAAATTACACCTTTAAATAACTGATCGGTTTTGTGACATCCCGCCATCTCATCCAACCACCTACCTTCTCCACTTCACCTACCGCGCACACCACCTCCGCCAACCAATCCCACTTCATCAAACCCATCTCACATCCCTATAAAACCTAAGAAGAAGAGAGGAGAAGAGAGCAAGAGAGTGGAGAGCTCACCGCCATCCACCGCTGTCCTCCGCCATCCACCGCTGTCCTCCGCCATCCACCGCTGTCCACCGCCATCCACCGCCGTCAGCCATGCGGTTAAACTCCGTCGCTAAATTCACCGTCAGCATCTCATCGCCGCCATCTTAGATCGGAATCTTCACCGTCGTCGTTTCCAAGAGGTATCAGACCTCTCTTTCTCCTTGTGCTGGAATCGTCGATCTCTTTTTTTAGTTTAAGAAGATGATGGTTAAAATATTAGTTTAGTTAACTGGTTTAATTAAGTTGGTAGGTTTATTAATTAATTGGTTTAATCAAGGAATCAAAGCATGTTGTGTTTAATTATTGGATTAGTTTAATTTGTACCAAGACCCGATACAGAGCATGAGAATTAAATTATTATTTGGAATAATTGGTTCAAGTTAGTTTAGTCACTTAATGGAATTAATCAATTAAATATCGGTTTAGATAAACCAAGAACCGAGGAAATTTTTTAAATAGATTTAAACCCATTAAACCGTAACTAAGGATATTTTTACGGGTTAGATAAAATTAATTGGGGATATTAATCATAACTAATATTGACCCGGTTAAAATAAACCAGTGCAGAAAGGAATATTGTTGAACCAGATTCTCATTACTGTTAGGCCAAAACCGAGTAAATCATACCTGAATTGCTAAGGTGAGGACTAGTTGTGGATTCCCAAGGTGTATTAGTTGTACTAGTTTTACGTGTATGTTTAATATATGTATTAGATATGATTGTTGGTTGTTGCATATTGAAATATGATTGATGCATAATTACGTGAAGTAGCTGTTCGCTAGGCGTGTTAGTACACGATTGTTTGTCGCCGGGGTCATGGTCGTGAGCTATGAAGCGGTATTTCTTTGTTGGGCCGCAACCAAATAATGAGAATGATAAAAATGATAAGAATGATAATGAGAATGTTTAAGGTTGCGGACCCATGAAAAATGGGGCTGACGAGTCCATAATGTGAAAGAGACTGAGTACCATTGGCTTGCGACCTGTGGGAATGTGATGCATACTTGCTAGGATGATTGATGTGATGTGAATTATTATTACATATAGAAATGATTGTTCCATGACATGTAGTATTATTAGGAAAGACATGTAGGTTGTTGTGTGTCTATTGTTTATATTGTGCATACTCGTGTAGCTGTTACAAATGATGTATCTAAGAATCATGTGTGCTCTAAAAGCACACCCTCGCTGAGTATTTCCCAAAATACTCACCCCTCTTCTTTTCAGGTGAGACCGAAGACTAGGACTTGTGGCGGTCGTTGTACTGTTAATTCCTGGGAACCATGGGCGCTTCTTTTCTTTTTATTTACTATTTAATAAGGATTTTCAATAATATTTTCCTGGTTGTTCTATCAAGTTTTAAAAGTTGGTTTGAATTGTTAAGACGTTTCGAGTTCCTGGTTTGATTTGTAATAAATGATTTTTCAGACATTAATTAAGTATTTAATGAGTTCGTTATTATTTGAAAAACTGTTAAATGAGTAGAAATCAAGTTAGGTTAAGTTTTACGAGATTAGGGCGTCTTAATTTGGTATCAGAGCGTAAGGTTAGCCAAACCGGTCTCGACCCGGACGGCGTTTTGGGACTTTAATTTCAAAAAAAAAAGAGTTTTACATCGGTTTTCAAATGTTTTAAATTTTTATTTTTCCAGTATTCCGGTTGTTATTTTATTTCGGGGGTTAGAATGTGGGGCAGCAACGACCTTAGCTCGAGTCATTTTTATTTGGTTCTCCAAGGTTAAAGATCTAATCCGAGCGTTCTTTTTCAGAATGGGAAGACCTCCGCGCATTGGGAACGGGAACCATATCAGGAATGCAGCTGAACCAATGGAGGAAGTACCAGATGTTGTGCATGAGAATGTTGCTGTAGAAGGTCAAGGGGCAGCAGTGGATCCAACGGCCATAGGTTCAGCTGTGAGTGCGGCCGTGTTGCAGGGAATTCAACAGCTGCTTGGACCACTGTTAGAGCGTATCCCAGTGGCCAGAATAGCTTCAGGAGTGGCTCCAGGTGTAGCCGCATGTCAGCCACCAGTGCAAGAGAATGGCGTGCCAGATTTGGCACCTCCACCCCCGATGCAGATGCCACCGCCAGTGCATGGGTACCAACCCCAGATGCCCACCTACCATGAGATACTGAAGCTTATGAGGGAGTTTGGTATGGAGACTTACAGTGGTGGAACTGACCCAGTGAAAGCACACCGTTGGAGGAAGCTGTTGGAACGCAACTTTGGGTCGATCTGATGCCCTGCCGGGTATAAGGTTGAGTTGGCAGTCCAGTACCTGAGAGATGAGGCTTATGAATGGTGGGAAGGAGTGACTTCGGGATTTCCAGCAGGGTACATGATGCGTTGGGATGACTTCACGTATGAGTTCAATCGGAAGTATTTTCCTTAAGAGGCTGAGGACAGACTAGAGGCGGAGTTTCTGAAGCTGGAGCAAGGGAACCGCAACGTGAAGGACTACGCCCAAGAGTTCAATCGTCTCAAGAGGTTTGTTGGGAGAGAAATGCATGAACAACGTCTTGTCAAAAAGTTCATGGGTGGATTGAGAGTAGACATCCGTAACCGTTGCCAGCTGCTGAGCTATGCATCGGTGATTGACCTGGTCGAGAAAGCAACACTAATAGAGAAAAGAATTGAGGATTAAGCAAGGTTGGTAAGAGGTGCTCAGTCTAGGGCAACCAGATTAGTGGACGCCCCGCGTCAGTTCCACGTTAACCGGGGTGTTATCCAGGGGACGGGGAGGTTGAAAGAATCTGGAAGGTGTGGAAAGGTTCATGACGGAGCTTGTTTGGCAAATTCGTGACGATGCTTTGGATGTGGGGAACCGGGACACACGAAGATGTACTATCCTTGTGCGAGATTCGTTTGCAACCATTGTGGGCGCTTAGGTCACATGTCAAAGGATTGTAAAGTAAGGACTGCAGGTCAACAACAAGGTAACCAGAATAGGGACCAGCTGGCACCACCACCAAAGCGACCCGCTCTAGCACCGCGACTGTATGTTGCAGAAGTCGAGGACCCTGCTGAAGTCGAGTATGTAGAGGATCATGTGTATGCGACTGTGGACGGCGAGGATGCAGAACCGATCGCGGGTAAGTCATTTTCAAGCTTTTAGCATTTGGAATTGCTCAATAAATGCTAAATTATATTCTGCAAGTTCTTCTTGGTGTCGAGTCGTTTAAAGATAGAAAACCGTGTAGGATCGATTTTGGTGGGAGGGATTGCAGCTAACACGTTGTTTGATATGGGAGCTACGCACGGATTTGTGAGTCCTAAATTGGCAAAGTGTTGGGAATTCAAAGGCGAGTTTATCAAGAAAACAAGGAAAGTCGAGACCGCCGGACCGAAGGCCATCAGATCCGAAGGAACCTTCAAGGATGTTCCGGTGATAATAGGAGGCGTTGAGTTACTCTTAGATTTGATTGAGACGCCACTCAACCGATACGAGGTCGTGTTAGGCATGACATGGCTGAAGCGCCATCAAGCGGTGTTTGATTGTCGCCGAGCTCAAGTTAGCTTCACACGGGCTGAAGGAAAACTTGTTTACCAAGGAGTCAAGAAACAAAGTGGAGTTCCTATGGTTTCAATGATTAAGGCGGAAGAGCTAATTAGCAAAGGTTGTGAGGCGTTCTTAGCAACGATCTCTATGGAGAAAAAGGATACAAAGGTAACATTGGATGTTATTCCAATAGCAGCAAAGTACGTGGATGTATTTGAGGCATTACGAGGACCACCACCAACACGAGGAGATGCTTTCACTATTGAGACGGAACCTGGAACAGCGCCTGTGTCAAGAGCTCCATATCGATTAGCACCTACAGAGATGGCAGAGCTTAAAAAGCAATTAGAGGATCTTATGGACAAGGGGTTTGTGAGGCCTAGCAGTTCGCCGTGGATAGCACCGGTATTATTTGTCAAGAAAAAAGACGGGAGTTTTAGACTATGTATTGACTATCGAGGGTTGAACAAGGTGACAATCAAAAATAAGTATCCGCTTCCACGAATCGATGAGCTATTCGACCAGTTGCAAGGAGCTTCGTGGTTTTCTAAGATAGACTTGGCATATGGGTACCATCAGATTGCGATAACTGAAGAAGACGTATGGAAAACAGCTTTTCGGACGCGTTATGGGCACTATGAATTTGTGGTGATGCCTTTTGGACTGACTAACGCACCCGCAGTGATATATCATGATTTTTACCCCTTTTTGACTATGATATAAGTCTGTTTTATAGAGTCTTTCTACTATTTTGTAGTGTTTTAGAGTCTTTTACAGGTTTTAGCACGTTTGGAGTATAATTGGAGATATTGGAGCTTTCTAGAGCATTTTGGAGCAAAACAGAAGTTCGTGTAGCTGAGTACTCGATTTGAAGCCCTTGTATAGACCGACACCACCTGGTGTCGATCGATACTGACACCATGAAGGAAGGAACGTGACTCACTGCCCGAGTATCGATCGATACCGCTTATGGTATCGGTCGATACCGTCGTCCATGGAAAAGGAAACGCGATTTTTTACAAGTCTAGAGAGTTTGCACCTTGGTCCAGAAGTCTTTAATAATTACAAGAAGCCCAAAAACGTGTTTTAGGATTATAATTAGGTTTTTCAGCCACTTTTGTTGGCTAAGCTTTATTTTACTTTGGTTTTTGTGAGAGAGGGAGACAAGTCTGAAACTCTGTTCGCCTGAGAGAAGATTTCGAACCCTTGTTTTACTCTCTTCTATTTATTTGATTTGATGATCTATTCAATCATGTTGCTTGCTTCAATCTCCATGTCTGAGTAGATCCACTGTTAGGTTCAGGGTTCTCATAAGGATTTTCTCTGAATGTTAGGTCAATTAGTTAATTAAGATTCACCATCTGAATTAGTTTTTCACCATAGGTTGTTCTCATAGCTAATTCTAGGTTGACGAATCTGGAACTTAGATCTTAGGTTAATCAATTAGACATGAAAGTGTGATTGGAAACCTGACAGAACCTAGGGTGAGCAAAATAACTATTCGCAAAGAGATTTGGTTTAGTTCGCTAGTGATAAGCTCAAAATTAATACCCTAAAAGTACTAACAGCTGTAGTTGCAGTATATTAGGGGTCGAACCACATAGACTCAAGAAATCACCCAATAGACCAATTAGATTCGAATTACGCTAAGTAAATAATGGAAGTAAAAACAAAGACGTAAATTAAACTGTTGTAAGTTCAAGGTATTTCTCAGGAAATCAGAGAATGCAGATAAACCAACTAGTCAGGGTTCAAGTTATGCACGGTTCTTGAACTCAAATCACTAAGCTATAATTAATCAACTGTCGTTGCGAGAATTATATAAGTCTAAATCCTAGAATCTCAATCTCTTTGCAAATCCTAAAGATCTAAACCAGCTTTAAAGTTCAGGTTTGATATGTTCACAAAACAACTAAACCAAATCTTTTTACGAAGAACTATTTTGCTCACCTTAAGTTCTGTCAGATTATCAATTGCATTGTCGTACCTAATCGATTAACCTAAGATCTAAGTTCCAGATTCGTCAACCTAGAATTAGCTTTGAGAACAACCTATGGTGAAGAACTAATTCAGATTATGAATCCTAACCAATCAATTACCAGCACTCAATGAAATCCTTTATGAGAAAACCCTAAACCTAAAGTGGATCTACTCAGACATGATTAATGGAACAGAAATCATAGATGAATAGAATTGCATAGAAGAAATCAATAAGAAACAAAGGGGTTCAGAGTTGTCTCCCCAAAATCCCTAAAAACAATATTTCTCAAAGTATCAAAAGTAAAATAAAGCTTAGCCAATAAAAGTGGCTGAAAAACCTTATTATAATGCTAAAACACGTTTTGGGCTTTATTGTAATTATTAAAGTCTTCTGGACCAAGGTGCAAATTCTGCAGACTTGTAAAAAGTCGTGTTTCCTTCTCCATGGACGACGGTATCGACTGATATCATAAGTGGTATCGATCGATACACGGGCAGTGAGTCACGTTCCTTCCTTCATGGTGTCAGTATCGATCGACACCAGGTGGTGTCGGTCGATACAAAGGCTTCAAATCGGCTGTCCCAGCTGCACGATCTCTGCTTTGCTCCAAAAAGCTCCAGAATGCTTCAATATCTCCAATTATGCTCCAAACGTGCCTAGAACCTGAAAAGACACTAAAGGACTACAAAAACACTAGAAAGACTCTAAAAACAAGACCTATATCATGGTTACAAAGGGGTAAAAACCATGATATATCAACTCCCCCAGACTTAGCATTTGCTTGTCCTCAAGCAAACAGAAAGCTAAACAAGAGAAAGAGGTTTGAAAAACATGGAGACTCACCTGTTCTTGAAACATTGCAATGACCCTTCAACTTAGCGCTCATATGTTGCCTAACCAATTCCAAGTTAAGACCACCATGTACTTCTCCGTAGACATTTGCAGCTCCCCAGACTACACACATTATTTCGCAACATTATCAAATAAAGCCCTCATCACCAGTTTCATCGCTGTGATCAATGCCAAGAACTTTCTAGATTCGTTCCCATACAATATCATGACAAAAGAACCACCAAATATTTCACACTTTTTAGTATTATTTTCTCTCCCCCAAACTTATTTCTTATTGTGTTCTTTTTTTTTTTTTTTAGATCTGCATATACACATTAAGGTCTGAAACGCGAGTATTGATGGTGTTTGCCACCGAATCCCCGGTTCTTCCCTCTCTATGTATCAAAGGCGTAGGCAAATAGTGGTATCACGGGAAATTTTCCTAACTTCGCTTCCAACCTTTGTGTGATCATTCCTTCACAAGTAGAATAATGGGATCGCTGGAAATTTTCCTAACCCTCTACTCAGAAGAAAATCATTTCATCTTTTATGCTCTTATTTATTAACTTATAACAGGGGAGAGAGATATACCATTACTTTAAACACATGGGTTCCTTTGTCAAATATGAATGAGGAATCAAGCTCTATGGACATCAACCACATCGATGAAGTGCAAAAATTTGGCTCAGGCTCAAATGAACTCTGCTGGAAACATGGGTGTCTTTTAGTTAACTGGTCAGCCTTTGGATTTTACATTAGTCCGATCTAGAACTGATTCTGTAATAATGGTCACTTAGAAGCAAAGTCAGAACAATAGATTCAAGAAAAATATCATTATCTCCAACAAATTTTGACTCAATAAAACAACATTTGACTTAAAAACGACTGACTCTAAGAAAAACAAATACATTGTCAGCAACCACCTCCCCCCACACTTAAACAACACTGTCTCAAGTGTTATTTAGCCTAGAGTTGGTAAAAGAAACCAAAAGAACTGAGTGGAATCGATGGAGGCTGTGGAGAGAAAGAGAAAACCCAAGGGTTTGAAAAGGAAACTTACCTACGCGTGGGGTATCGACCGATACCATTACTGGTATCGATCGATACTCGGATCATGGGTCGATGCAATCTCTGCTCCTCCTTGTGTCGATCGATACTCGGATGGTATCGGTCGACACAACACTTGTTCATCTGATTCACACAAAGACACAAGACACAAAAACAAAAAACAAATGACAAAAATAAAAGACTTATATACAGACTCACCAGTGGGTTGCCACCCACCAAGCGCTTGTTTTACGTCACTAGCTTGACTTTGGCTCAGGTGATCAGTCAGGAGAAAATTGAGAACTTACTCTCAGGAAAGTTCTACAACTAGACACTTCCAGCCTCAGAGTTCTGCTCAACATGCTCTCCACAACCTTCTTTCCTTTCTCTTTCAGCTCCGAAGTAAGAATAGCTCTAGCCTTATAGAATGGTTTTGAGGTTCCTTTGCACTTTACCTTATACTCAATCGAATCTCCATCACACTTCTGAGGGGTTAAAGTCATATAGGCAGCACCCTGGACTCTTTTGCTCTTCACCTTCTTCTTTGCCTTAGCCGTTTTGATGTCTTTCTTGGTGATAATAGAAGGACCATCTAAAACGTCTATGACAGTTGGCTCATCATAAGGCTCTTTTAAAAGATTAACCATCAACGTCTCTCATGTAACAACGGTGATGCAAGAGATATGTTTGGGAGCTCTTCCATAAGGGATGGCTTTGTAGGAGACCTCTTTGTCAATGTATGAGAACGAGATTCTCTTATTGGGCGTGTCTATAACTGCACCAACTGTAGCCATGAATGGTCTTCCAGGAATCAAAGGCGTACTTGATCTTGCACTCATCTCCATAACCTGAAAATCAGTAAGAACCAGACAATCTCCTACTTTAACCAGCAAATCAGGGATGGTACCATATCGAACTGAGGTGGAGGAGTTCGCAAATGTGAGAGTCATCTTAGCAGATCTAATACCAATTCTCAACCTCTCTGCAATTACCCTTGACCTGACATTGACGCTAGACCCTGAATCAACAAGAGATTCTTTGAATTCAACTCCAGAGATAGAGCATGGAACCGAAAATTTTCCTGGGTCTTCTCTCTTAGTCAACTGCTTCAATGGTGGTGGTGTGCTTCTTGCCTTGATGAATAATGCCTCGATCTCTTCTAGAGTTTTTCTGCAATATCAGAAGTGACTAAACAAAGGGCGGTATTCCAAAGCTTCTTCGAAAGACATCGTATGGGGAATCCTCCTTACCATCTTCTCAAACCCGAGCAACTGGTCTGCAGTAATGGGATCTCTGAGATGTCTAGGTGGTATAGGATATGGCACCTTAGGTTTGTAGACCCTTTCTTCAGTTATCTCGGGTTGTTTCTCGACTTCTGGGGTAGTGTCGGTCGACACAGGATTGGTGTCGATCGACACTACTGGCTTTGACACGTGACAGGAAGATTTTTGGGTTGGTGTTAATCGACACTGGGTGGGGTCGGTCGATACCCTGGGAATTTCTGAATCCTCATCGTCATATTCACCTAGATCGATGAAATTTCCTGCACTTAGGCCCTTTTTCACTTCTGGATTGACCTCTTCTCCACTCCTCAGGGTGATTGCATGAACATGTTCATACTGTGAATGAACCATCTTTCCCTTGACAGCTGCTACATTCTGAGCTACCTGAGTTTCCAGCATCTTCTGATGAATACTTAGAGCCTCGATTTTTCCATTTAGATCCGTATACATGGCATCCATCTTCCCATTAAAGTCTATTATCATCTTGTGATGTCCCTGAATAAGCTGCTCAAGCATAGACACAACCTTGTTCTCTGGGGTTGTGGGAGGTGGAGGTTGGTAGGACGAATTTCCATAGTATCTATTGTTTTGCTGGTATTGATACATTTGACCTTGAAAACCAGCACCATCAATGTAGTTAACGTCTTCTACTTCATCTTCATCGAAATTCTTGACATCAGCAGCAAAGTGGACAGCTTTCTTCGTAATACCCATCAGGAGATTGTGCACTGAATCCAGCTTGGCTTGAACCTCAACAATCTGCGATCCATCTATGCCCCCAGTCTGCTTTCTTCGCTCAAATTCTGCATTCTTGGTACTATTGCTAGATGTCAAGTTCTCAATAAGCACATAAGCATCGTCAGGATATCTGGTGTTGAAGTTCCCATTACTCGCAGCATCCAAAGCCATCTTATACCTCCAGTCAATCCCTCTGAAGAAGATACCTAGCAACTGAACCTTAGTGAACCCGTGATGTGGACAATCCCTCTGATATGATCTGAATCTGATCCAAGCAGCCTTAAACGCCTTAGTTGGTCCTTGAAAAAACTAGGAGATCTTGTTCATGAGCTCTTCGGATCTCGCATCATCATAAAAATTGTTCAGGAACGCGTTCTTAGTCTCCTCCCAAGTCGTCAGTGATCCAAGAGGCAACTGCTTCAGCCAGTAAGCTGCATCCCCACCAAGAGAGTATGGGAAGAGCTTACATAGGAGGTAATCGTTGGACACTCCATTGTACTTAATGCTAGTAACCAAGTCCTCAAACCTCTCAATATGATCCATGGGGTGCTCATGAGGAAGACCATGAAAAGGGTGCTGGCCCACAAGACTGAAGTATGCAGGTTTCAGCTCAAAGTCATTCCTCTATAAAGCAGGTGGACGAATCGATGATCGATTGGCATAGAACTGATCAGGCATGTTATACTCTCCAATCGTCCTACCACGATCAACCACATCATTCCCAACATTCACAACAGCTGGAGGGACAATGATGTTTCCATCTCCATCAAGTCGTTGTCCCCTCTCATTGCACAATTGACCCTCATGGTCTCTCAAAGCTCCAGCATCATCACAAACCAAAACCACTGGATTGTTCATCTCTGCTGGCCTCTTTGTTCTCCTTATTGTGCGTTCCAAAAGTGCTAGTTCCTCGTTAGAAAGATTAACTAGCTGCGTGCTCTTGTTTCTCTTGGTTTCGCGATTAGGCATACACCTAAAACACAAAAGTCAAAGCACGTAAGTAACAAAAAATTTAAAAAAAATACGACGAGTATCGACCGATACCAGTTGGGTATCGATCGATACCGACGAACTTAGTCGAAATTCTAAGCTAAAATCTAATGGCGAATTTAGAGTCCCCGGCAACGGCGCCAAATTTTGATAAGCTCAAAATTAATACCCTAACAGTACTAAAGTTGTAGCTGCAATATAGTAGGGGTCGAACCACAAAGACTCAAGAATCACACAATAAATTATATAGATTAGAATTAAGCTAAGTAAATCAGTTAAAACAAAAAGCAATAAACGAAATTAAAAGAGTTGTAAATCAATGGAGGAGAGATAGGTTCATGGTATTTCTCAGGAAATCAGAGAATGCAGATAAACCAACTAGTCAGGGTTCAAGTTATGCACGGTTCTTGAACTCAAATCACTAAGCTATAATTAACCAAATGTCGTTGCGAGAATTATCTAAGTCTAAATCCTAGAATCCCAAATCTCTTTGTAAATCCTAAAGATCTAAACCAGCTTTAAAGTTCAGGTTTGATATGTTCACAAAACAACTAAACCAAATCTTTTTGTGGATAGCTATTTTGCTCACCCTAAGTTCTGTCAGATTATCAATTGCACTGTCGTGCCTAATCGATTAACCTAAGATCTAAGTTCCAGATTCGTCAACCTAGAATTAGCTTTGAGAACAACCTATGGTGAAGAACTAATTCAGATTATGAATCCTAACCAATCAATTACCGCACTCAATGAAATCCTTTATGAGAAAACCCTAAACCTAAAGTGGATCTACTCAGACATGATTAATGGAACAGAAATCATAGATGAATAGAATTGCATAGAAGAAATCAATAAGAAACAAAGGGGTTCAGAGTTGTCTCCCCAAAATCCCTAAAAACAATCTCTCTCAAAGTATCAAAAGTAAAATAAAGCGTAGCCAACAAAAGTGGCTGAAAAACCTAATTATAATGCTAAAACACGTTTTGGGCTTTATTGTAATTATTAAAGTCTTCTGGACCAAGGTGCAAATTCTGCAGACTTGTAAAAAGTCGTGTTTCCTTCTCCATGGACGACGGTATCGACTGATATCATAAGTGGTATCGATCGATACACGGGCAGTGAGTCACGTTCCTTCCTTCATGGTGTCAGTATCGATCGACACCAGGTGGTGTCGGTCGATACAAAGGCTTCAAATCGGCTGTCCCAGCTGCACGATCTCTGCTTTGCTCCAAAAAGCTCCAGAATGCTTCAATATCTCCAATTATGCTCCAAACGTGCCTAGAACCTGAAAATACACTAAAAAACTACAAAAACACTAGAAAGACTCTAAAAACAAGACCTATATCATGGTTATAAATGGGTAAAAACCATGATATATCAGCTAGGCGTGTTAGTACACGATTGTTTGTCGTCGGGGTCATGGTCGTGAGCTATGAAGCGGTATTTCTTTGTTGGGCCGCAACCAAATAATGAGAATGATAAAAATGATAAGAATGATAATGAGAATGTTTAAGGTTGCGGACCCATGAAAAATGGGGTTGACGAGTCCAGAATGTGAAAGAGACTGAGTACCATTGGGTTGCGACCTGTGGGAATGTGATGCATACTTACTAGGATGATTGATGTGATGTGAATTATTACATATAGAAATGATTGTTCCATGACATGTACGTAGTATTATTAGGAAAGACATGTAGGTTGTTGTGTGTCTATTGTTTATATTGTGCATACTTGTGTAGTTGTTACAAATGATGTATCTAAGAATCATGTGTGCTCCAAAAGCACACCCTCGCTGAGTATTTCCCGAAATACTCACCCCTCTTTTTTTCAGGTGAGACCGAAGACTAGGACTTGTGGCGGTCGTTATACTGTTAATTCCTGGGAACCATGGGCGCTTCTTTTCTTTTTATTTACTATTTAATAAGGATTTTCAATAATATTTTTCTGGTTGTTCTATCAAGTTTTAAAAGTTGGTTTGAATTGTTAAGACGTTTCGAGTTCTCAGTTTGATTTGTAATAAATGATTTTTCAGACATTAATTAAGTATTTAATGAGTTCGTTATTATTTGAAAAACTGTTAAATGAGTAAAAATTAAGTTAGGTTAAGTTTTACGAGATTATGGCTGTCTTAGGTTTCTTCCCATAGATATACTTTTTGATGAGTTTCTTAAGAGTCCCAACTCATGTTTGCCTCGGAATCTGATTACTTAAAAAGTTAATACATTTTCTTGTCATTTTTAATTTTATTTTTCAGTTCGTGTTATTAAAAGAAGATAGATTATGCAGAAAAAGTTAGGTGTATGAAATATGCAGATCTATGAATGGCAGATTGTGAGATCTTTCTAAAGTGATTGCTATAGGATCTTCACAAATGGAAGATCGAAAAATAAAAAAGTTCCACTAACTTTGTTAATAGACTAATGAAAAAGCTGCAGCTTATGCAATCGCACCTCCTTTACCATAATTTTGACTCCAAAGTTTTGATTTATTAGTGATCTACGGTTCTATTTGTTTTATTCGATCTAAGGTTCTATTTAGTCTACTAAAAATCTCATATTACCTCTCTTGCAAAAACTAGTATTATGAATTTTACATCATTGTAAAGTAATGGTACAGAGGTCAACAAAGCCACACACTTTTAATTTACACATGCTATCAGATATACTATAAAAACAATTTTTTACTAACTTTTGTGTCTTTAGAGATTTTCTTTTCAAGATTCAAAAAAAAAAAAAATTACTAGTATGGAATCAAAATCATTTGGAATAACATAAAAAAATACGTCAAAGGATATAACTTATTTCTCACCAAACAAGAAAAAACAAAAAAAATATATATCTACCGTTCATGTAGTTTTTTTTGTTTTGTTTTTAAACATCCATTCATGTAGGTTTATATTGTCTTTTTCTTTTTTTTTCATTCTAATATAAAGGCTACTAAAAATGAAAAGTTTTAAATTTCACTTAAGGTTATGTTGAATTTCGAAGGATGCTTTTGTGCCGTAATAGTTGAGAATTGATTTTTTAAGATTTTTTTTTTGTTTTTTTTTTTTTTTTTGTCAATAGCCTCAGTATCTATACCGATTCATTAAACCAAACTCGAGTACAAAATTTTTAAATTTTAACAGAAAGTTATATATTATTCTCGTCATCTCATGCATCATGGAATGATATCAAGCGAACATTATTATTAAGGGTATACATTAGATAGAATGTGCGAAGAAGTCTATAAGGATCTAGTTTGGTCATTGGCGTTGAACTTTGTAGATCGGATGCTGCTTTTCGCAGCAACATTTGGGACCTATACAATGTCCTCCAAATTTAAAGCCAAAGCCTGAGCATACAAGTTGCATTCACCAGATTCACCATCAGTTTCTGCTTGTCCTGCATAGTCACACCACATGTTAGATTAAATACTCAATTCTTCAAGGAATAATGTTTTTTTTTCTTCTTTTTTTCACCTAAACTCCGTGAATTAAATCAAGTTAAACCGGTATAGTGATTACTCTAGAGGCAAGCCATACCGGTTCGGTCTGACTTACATGAGAAAAGATATAGCCTCGTGTTCGCGCCGCTTTTGCGAGAACGTCAGCACAAACATTTTGGTTACTGGAATTTTAATCAACCTAAACGTCTCAAACTATCCTCTAAGATCATAGAAATAATCTAATTCATATTAGAAATAAGGCTAATCCTCCGGACATTCCGTCATCTTCAGTAGATCTGTACAGTCCGTCTCAAAACTCGACGATAAAACATGTTTCTCTCTTAGGCATGCCATTGCCTAAAGAGGCCCGTCTATGGCACCCTTTTTGTCCGGTAGTTAGTTATCACATGGTATCCTTTAGACTTCACCCTAGTCCATTGACCGGTCTATTATCGATCCAAAAAGCATTGATTTGGTATGTCGGGATTTGGGGGTTCAAGGGAGGCACTCGTTGTGTGTCTTGATGGAGCTGGTCTTCTACTACTTCTTCGCTATCCTTCTGGTTTGCGATTCTTGAGCTTTCCTCCTCAAGCTTGGCAAGTTGGAGAGTATCTTTCGGGGAGAGCTCTTTTCCGTTGAAAATCCAAATGTACCATATGATCCATGTGTACATGTTTAATTGAGATTTTGGATAGACCAAACTTCTTTGTTCTCCAAAATGGAAAATCCATATTTCAGTAGAGAGATGTACTTGGGAAGGAATCCGGAAGGGATCAATGAATGTTTTTGTATATGTAACTAAGAAACGGGACTTAATTGAATTTATGTGTATGTGATTTATGATATGTCGTGAAAATTATATTTTTTTTGTTTTTTTAGATGTCCATGTGAATCAACAATCTTACACAATTGTATGCCAAAGAACTGGAACTTTTTTATAAGAAAAAATATAAACAACGGAATTTATATATTCAGGCTGTATATTTTTTAAAAAAAAATCATATATATGAAGAATTTAGTTTTTTTACCGAGTATAATAATTGATCACTTCTTGTAGATTGACTGACCTGAAATCAAGAACATAGCAATGATTGACAGCGCAATGAAAGTATGTAAAGATCTTTTGCAATCCATTTGTTTTCTAATGATATTACGATTATTTTTAACTTTTTTGGATTTTCTTACAGTAAAGTAGATTACCATACATTTGATCCTAATGCTGTTTGTATTTCTTTTAAACCTAATTATAATTTATACCAAGTTTAATTAATTAATTAAGACAATCACTAATGATAGCAAATGAAGAAGGTGGAAGATGATGTTAACTTCGGATTGGCGCGAAATAAGAAAAAGCTTGAAATAGAGGACAAGTCTCTGATTGGACGAAGATGCAAAGCCTATCCACTTCTTCATCTCTTCTATTACAAAACCTTCACCCTCTCTGTCGGTTCCTCTAATTTTTTTTTTATTATTATTTTAATCCAGATAATAGAAAATCCCAAATTTTGTTTTGTAATTTACAACAGTTTTTTTTTTATATATTTTTTTTGTTTTCTTAAAGAACCCTGCTCAAATACACATCGTTCGATCTCGCAATCCGAAACATTTGCTCCTATCTGAATCTTCTTCTCTTCAGCCTTTGCTTCAAGATTTTATCCTCTGCAGGATTTTAACGAGGTTTGGGTATATTTGTAGTATGCATTTCTTGGTTTTTTTTTCTTTCAATTCCTTATTTTTGTAATGTACTACTTCTGCGAATCTAACTGGCAAATCGCTTGATTTTAATTTTGATTGTTTGGTTTTTTTTTTTTTTTTTTATTGCGGACACATGAATGCAACAGTTTCTGGGTTACACTCTGTTTGATAAGAGATTCCGGTAATGGTTTTGTTGTTTTTTGTTTTCTCTCCAAATTGCTTTTTTGGAAACGCAAAAAAAAAAAAAAAAAAAACGGATGAGTCTGGACAGTAGTTGGAATTTCAAGACAAAACTGCTTCAATCTCTTGTTTTTGGTTTGATCTCATTCGAAATTGAAGACATTGAATCTGCGTCCTCCAAAATTTCATTCTTTCTTTTTGGGACTTAGGCACTTAGCATAGTGCTTCTTTTTTCCTTTTCTAGGATTTATTTCCTGAAATATTCTAGCTAAGGAATATATACTCAAATTAGCTTTTACAGTTAAAAAAGTTAGCAACTTGGATTAATTGTGTTATATCTACCCTGTGTTTGTGATTCTGTCTCTGTCCCTTTTTGCTATAGTTTCATTGATTGAATGTGGTGCACATTCTAAATGCTTTGATGTCAGTTTTGGATATTTTGCTGATTGGTTAAAGTCTCTATTAGATATTTGGATATGAGCAAGCTCCATCTAAACTCAGGTATCTTCATAACTTGTCTCCTAAGGCATTTTTTTTTTTTTGCTATATGTGGCGTAGATTGTGTCTCTCCATGGACGTTGAAGAAGGGAGGATTTCATCAGGCTATGCCAAGCCTCCATGGATATTTAAAGGAAGGCAAGAATACCCCTTTTGTAGCTTTTCGAAGAATGTCTCAAGTCTTCTTCTAGTATCTGCTTTGCTGAATTTTCTATCTTCTTATTGTGCTTTCAGTGCGTTGTACCAGATTCATCTTGTGAAGGCTGCGACTGCTCGAGCATTCATTCCCAAAGAGTTTCGACTAGTTGAAGCTTTTGGGTATAAAAAGCTTCTACATGACTCCTTCTCAGTTTAAATCATCTTCTTCAAAATGTTTAAACCATTATCGTTCTGATGGGATTTTCAGATACACTCTTGGTGGGTTTTTCCTAGCTAGCTACGATGATAGCCCCGCTGGTGTCTTTGACGAGGTCTCTTCTTGCCTTTCCTTTTCTCCCTACTTACTAAAACTTATCATCCCACAACATTCTTTGATCGATTCTCTTGCTTCTCTTGCTTGTTTTTCCCAGCTTGTTGTGATTGCAGGGATTGTATGGAACCCTCCTACATCATGCGCGTATGTTTAGTCCTCTCCTTCTGTTAGTTGGATTCATGCTTATCAAAACATGGAGTCATCTTACCTCACCCATTTGGAATAAACATCTTTCTTCTATCCCTTCAGATGGGCCGCGAGGGTGCTTGTGAACAGCAAAGAGGCTTGTCATCACGGACGCAAGGTAGGTGGGTCTACTTTGTATCTTTGCCTCTATCGATGGAATGTTAGAGAGATTGGTTTCAGATTTGTAAACTTCAGTGGTGTTACTCATAAATAATACTCCCTCTGTTCTAATATGTTTAAGGTTTTTGCACACAGATTAAGGATTCATTTAATTTTTATTTTTTTTCATAATAAAAACATCATTTATTATCCATTTAAACACAATTCAACCAATAAGAAAACAATATGCATAAAAATAGTCAAAAACAATAAAAAATTATTTAATTATGTATTGAAAAAACTGAACACATCACTTATTTGGGAACAAAAAAAACCCTTAAAACATCACTTTTTAGGAACGGACAGAGTAATACATTACATTATTATAGAACATGGTGGTTTTGCAGGAAGTAGGACTCCCTAGCCAAACTGCAAGATTTTCAAAGGTTAGTGTCTCACTTTGGTCTTAAAAGTGTTTCAGCTTTAATAATTACTTCTGATTAGGCTCTCAATAATAAAGTTAAGTTTACTTTTAATTACCAAATGAGGAAAACAAGATTACTTTGGAAAAGAAAGTGATTTTTGTCTACATAAAGCGGATACATTGCAATTATTAACTACAAAAACATTCTTCCTAAACTCTTGGAGTATGGGATGATCTTCTTTTACGTTCTGCTTTGAGTAAAAAGTGATGTTTTGTGTGGTTGGGAACAGAAAATCACTGCAGTTCCAAAGCGAAAAAGTGACAGAGCTTTTGGTTTCTTGGGCAAATTTGGGTTGGGAACTACTCTGTCTCATCCTGAGGATTTGGTAGAGGTTAAGGTTAGTGAAGTTGATGGTGCTACTTCTGCAGATATCTGCAATATCCAAATTAGATCGGATGGTGAGTTCTTTGCTACTTGGCCTTATGTAAGCCATATCATGTTTTGATATCTAACTATGGTCTTAAACTGGCCACCTCAGAATCAGAGACCAAAAATGGAAACTGGATGGGACCAGCAATCAAAATGTCACTCCCGAGTTTTAGGTAAAAGTTTGGTTCTTGTGATTGTTTTCATAGGAGACTTCTCGGGCTCGTAAGCTCATTCAATAACGTCAAATAATTGGCAGTGGCAATACAAAGTACAACTCAAACCTGCTCAAATACTCATGCCAACTCCACTGCAGGTGTTGCTACTGCTTCTACTTCACGTCAATCTCTTGAGAGTATACCAAACAACGCTTATTAGAAGGAATTTGTATTTGAAATCTTGCAGGGTGAGGCCGGTGAGACCTGCGGTAGTATCAGATCCTTTGGAAGATGAGGTAGAGAATTTATCAGAACAGAATCACACGTCACAAGAACCGCTTGAAAATGAAAGGCGGTTAAGTGTAGCTGTGATGCTATCGAAACCAATCATAGCTCTTCAATTTAAAGGCTTAACAATGCAAGTAGAAGCTCCTGTTGTAGTTTACCCTTCAGTGTAAACACAACACTAAAATTTCAAGAACATACAACTTCCTTCCTACAAGGTTCACATCTTTACAAAAACTAATCTTTCCGCTTTTTGGTTCCTTTTTTCGCTGATTAAAAATCCATTCTTAGGATAAACCTTTTGCCAAATTCTATTATTTTATACTTACATACGCTCAACTGATCATGGTAAATATCAGAATTCTTCAGGAAGGGGATGACCGTCCAAGAACGCCTTGAACAGCACAAGTGATCTCTCAGGCTGTGAGAATGGGACCTCGTGTGCAGCTCCTCTCACTGTTGCAAATGACAAGACATTTCCATAGACTTGAGTCCATCCGCCGACCTGAAACAACAAACCCAATGTGTTAGTTTTTTTTTCATCTTTCTCTTCGTACCATTAGAGAATGTTGCTTGTTTACCTGTTGTCCTGCAAACCAGACTCGATAAGGCACACTTGTTCTCAGTCCCAATCGTTTGGCCAATCTGCTAACTAAGGTTCTACTTCCGGTCAATGGGATCACGGAATCTTGATCTCCGCTGTTCTTGCAAGAAAAGAACCCACCATTAAATCATCAAGACAAGTAAAAGCTTAACATAGAGACACTGATATATACCTGTAGACAAGAACTGGAACTCCAGCTTGAACAAGACTCCCTACGATATTAATCGTCGGTATTTCCACATCAAGCAATTGATAATCAAGCACACTGTTTTCATCATGAGAAAACCAAAACCAACAATCCGTTATGTTCAATAACTACTAGCAACAATTGTAATTATCTGCAAACTATTAGAGAAGAAAAGTGATTACTAACTTGCTGCAAACTGTCCATTCACGTACTCCGATGAGCCGGGCATGAAGAGCTTCCTGCACATCTCTTCGGTTTAGGTAGTTCACTGTCTCATCTTCCACACAGACATCCACAGATTCTCCCACTTGCTGTCCATTCCAAAGAATCAACAAAGTTCATAATCACAGTCACAGAAAAAAATAGCAAAGCTCTAATATTTATGTTTTACTGTTTATTATGTTGTGACTCACGTTGGGGCTTACGACTTTGGATTGAGATAGCACAGAGGGGATGCAGACGTCGAGAGTGACATCATATTTGTCGACAAATCGACTGGTCTCAGTGCTAACTTGACTCATCACTTTTGAGCACATACTAGACATTGACCCTCTATAGTACTCACTCACATAGCGTGAGTAATTACAGTAAGATGTGAACATTTTGTAAGTAGAATCCGATATCAAGCCATGAGACCAGAAATACTCAGCCCGCGAATTGAAATCAGTCGCAAACTCAAGAACCGGATTGCCAATCTACAAAAAACGGATTTAACACAGAAACATATGACCATATTAAAAATGAAAGAGCTATTTCGAGGAGGAAATAATGTTTTTTTTTACTTACAGCAATTCCTCTGAGATTGAACAGATGATGCTTCTTGTTGTACTCAATCATAAGCTGAGCTAATTGGGGAACATAATGGCCTACATTTGCTTCGAAACATTAGTGAAGAAAACTACAAGTAAGAGCATGAAGTGATTGAAAGAAGAGAAGAACTTTAAAGTTCTTACCAGCATAGCTTTCACCAGTGATGAAGAGGCTTCGATTGAGATAATGAGGGAATTTTAGGAACCATCTTTGCAAGAACACAAGGTTGTCTTTTGCTGAAGTGGAAAAAAAGACAAAAGAGAGAAAAGATATTTGAGATGTAAAGACAAACAGAAAGAAACAAGAAGAAGAGAATAATAATAATCTCAGATGTGATCTGCAAAAAAGGTTGAATTCTTTTGTTCTTAATGTCAGTCTGAGACAGAACAAGAAACAAAAGCTGCATTTTATTTTAAGAAAATATAAATAAAATTCGCTTTTCTGTAAAAAAAGAGAATAAACCAGAGAAATGGCATTCACAGGTCACTGCATCATCATCATCATTTCTCTACTGAATCACAAATTCGTAATTATTTATAAGAAAAAAAATCTTATTTTGTGTGTGTAAAAGATGTGTGTTTTTATGGTGGTTACAAAATCGTACTTTAGATTTTCTTTTTCTTTTTTTGCTGCTGAATTTAGAAAAAAAAGGTAAAAGACACAAAAGTATGGGTTTCTTTATGCAATGTCTAAATCAATAGATTCAACAACAGTTTCTCTGCAGGATTTTGGCTTACAGTGTAAATAATCATTTCACTTCAAACAAGAATTAGGAATTCAAAAAAGAAGCTTAATTTAAATTAAGAAAGAACAAGAAGAAAAGAGGGTTTAGGGAGATTAACCAGTGATCTTATCATTTACACCCTCATACGAAGAGCTCTGAGTTGAATAAGAGAATCCAACTCCAATAGGTGTCTCTAGATACAACATATTTGCCTCTGCAACCATCAATAAAATTAAAAATCAAGAATTAACCAAAATTAAAAATGTAGAATATAAGAGGCTTTGTTTAATTTTACTTACCTTGGTTCCAGCTATGTTGATTCTTGACCAAAACCGGTCCTTTGGGTCTAAATGGTCCGTTCTCTGAGAATGCACCAACACCCAAAGATGAACATCCAGGTCCTGCATTTTAACCCCAATTTACATTTATTCTAAGATTGTTTAGAAGAAAAAAGAAGAAGATAAGATTGATTTGAAACGAACCTCCGTTGAGCCAGAGGACTAGAGGCTTAGAGGTTGGATCGATTTCTGCCTCGGCGAAGTAGTAAAACAGAGCTCTCTGTTTTCTGTCGTCGACGGTGACATAGCCTGAGTATTGCTGGAATCCGACCCGGGGTTGACCGGGTAAACGGGTTACTCGATCGGAGTGAGACAGAACACTGGAGGAGGTGAGAAGAGAGTGGAAGAGGATTAGGGCAAAGGAGATTGTAAGGCAGTGGAGAGGAGGAGACATGATACGTCACTTCTTTTGGTGTTTGGTTTGTGCCGAGATGAAAGGAAGAGGAGACAAGTGATGTTTGTTTTCCCACTTGCTGCTGCTTTGCATTTATATCAAGATTCACCTTTTTCTTGTTTATGATTTTTTTTTTTTTTTTTAGCTGATTTATATTTTTAACAATTTTTATTCTTTCATCGACTTGTGGGGGAAATTGTTATTAAAAAAAAACAAAAAAACTTACAATTTGTTTCACTTGAAAAAAAAATGAGGTGTAAATTGAAAGGCTGTGAATGGCGTTGTAGTTCAACCGCGGTGTGTGCACGTTATCGTTATTCACAAATTTTGTTCATTTTGAAGTGGTTCAGTGGTGCCAAAATGATTTGTGAATCTCTCACCTTAAATCGTACACAAACCACCAGATTAATTAGGATGGTTCATATCAAATGTGATTTAAATATGTTTTTTTGTATGTAATTTGAAAACGGTTGAAAATTTTGAAGTTTTGTTATAGAGATGAATTGTATCGATAAATAATCTCATTCGGAAAGATTGGGTGCAGATTGTAAGTCTTAGATTTTTTTGGTACATGTGATCTGTTCTGTTTTGTCATAATCAACAATTTTTCAATCCGGATCCGCTCTGCAGCTATATTTCGGGTATCCAATAACTTACTCCTTAATTTTTTTAAAAAATTATAAAATTTATATAAAATAAGCCAAAATTAGCAATACTTCATATAAAAATTAATTTCTTCTTAATTTACTACAATTTAATATTTTAATAACTAATTTGATGAACAAAATTTATTACTTCGTTTTTAACGAATACTAAACTTCAGTATTTGTTTTGTCTCGTGGAGTTGTGATTATCCAAAATTTTGGATTGAATCGAAACAGATAATGAACCGAACATATATTTTGTTAAGTCTTACTATTCAGACACAAATTTGATTCAAACCACTCAAAGTTTTAAAAAATAATAGTCAAACTTTTATAATTGTTATAACCACACCATACATGTTCCATTTGTTTCATTTTATATGCTTGTTCTGCACTAAATATATTTGTTCAGCTTGATCTGTTTGTTCGTTTTCACCATTCAAACTCTAAATTTATCTTAATAATGAAAAATATATTTAAAAACTAATAACTTAAAATTGCAAACGAAAAAAATGAAAGATAAATCAATTTAGCAATTAGTTAAACAACTATGGTTTGCATATTTAAACAAATAAAACCTTAATTTGAAAGAAGAAATATTATAGAGCAATTAAAAATATCTTTGTATTTCGATTCCAAAACCCCTAGCCATGGAAACATAAATTATGACTGGGCCAGACTCATTATAAACTTAAAAGGTTGAGAAGAACATGAGTCTGCCCAGTTATAATATAAATTTTAGCTAGGCATGGTAGAGAAAAAATAATAAGGCCAAAAAATTTGAGAATTACAACGACAAGAGTGATATGGTATGCGTGTTAAAGGAACTTTTAACAATGGCACTCGCAGAGCCACTGCATGCAATTATGCCTTTCAGCAAATTTTATTACTTTTAAAAAAAATTCTGTTAAATTATTATTTTTTATTACTTTTAAGGGTTACCTTTTTCAGCATAGAAGATTTTTGAATCATATTGGCTTTTATATTAATTTGCATTGTATAAGTACATTACTCTGAAATTTGAGTGTGAGTTCACTGCAATAGTTTCATAGTAGGTTGTAGATAAAAACCCAAAACAAAAATAAATTGCTCCTTAAGTACATTAATAAATAAATCATACAGCAAAGGCCAAAAAAAATATAAAAGAAATTTCTCCAAAAAACGTATAAAATAAATTTCTCTTAAAATTTATTTGAAACTGAAATCTTGAATCAAGCAGACCTACTCATTGCTAATCCGAATGCGTGTTCAATAGTTCTCAAATTGGGATGGCACGTAAGAGAGATTGGTACTTTTTCTACATAAAGTTTTATTCTTTAGTCATTGTATATTTCTTGTATAACGTTCAATTAGTTAAATCATTGCTGTTAATCCTATATTAAATTATCATGTTATTATTAAAAAGTATAGTATTATACAAAAAAAGACTAAGCTATAATCAAACTGGATAAACAGAAACGAACAAAAAGGGCATTGCTTACAGCCAATTTGATGCTTCACGCCAAGCTTTCTCCATCTTTCCCAAGGCCAAATCATTTCTCTTTTTTAATTTTCATTTTATTAAGTTAATTTCTCTTAATTCCACCACGCACCATTTGTTCATTTCTTTGCCATTTTCCAAACTTTTTTTAATCGAAAGAGACGTATCCCCTTTGTGTTTGAAAATATTACCTTAACTTACAAGTAGTCAGTTTTGTTAATTCTATTTTTGTTTTTTTTGGGGGAATGTGTATAGAATGTATAATATGCTTTTGGGAGCTTTGAGTGTAAGTCAAGTCTTTTTAACCTTTTATCTTATTCTTCGTCGAAGCTTTTTGATGTGTTTTTTTACCCAAATATAATTCGAGAAAAAGCTAAATATCTTTCTGATGAAAAAAGGAAAACATAAAGAAAAAATACAATATTCTTTGACGACATATATATATATATATATTACTTATAATATGATATTTTTTTGTAGGCATTCAAAAAGAAATTCCAAAAAACTATATAAGACGATGTAACTCATCGAGCCACATGTGAAGGACAAGATATTACCAACTCATCGACTTCCAATTGTTTTCTCCAAATCTAACGAATCTTTCCAAGACAAAAACGCACCAAATGGAAACAAAAACAAGTATCAAAACTTTTTAAGAAAGATATGATTAAACAGGGATCATACCATTCTTATATTTGTCAAAAAACTGTTTGAACAATGTTCAATGCTTTCTAGGATGATTGTCAAAATAGATATAATTGCTCATTGTAAGACTTCTATAAACGTAGCCATCACGGAGGGAGAGAGAGAGAGATGACATTGATGATATTGATATTGATGATGATGATGATGATGATGATGATGATGGGGCCAAGGTAACAATGTTCCCCACTCCAGAATGTCGCCGGAAATTACTCCTACCATTCCTCTAGTGACCATACCATTTTCAAAATTCTCGCTTTTCTTTCTACATAAGAAACTCAATAGTTATTGAACCTAACAGATAACTCCCTAATCACGTCCATTCTTCGTTTGCAGAAGTCTGGTTTTGTAAATTTTACTGCGACAACATCTTTTTTTTTTTTTTTACAAACTATCAATTTGATGCAATATTTCATATTTATTCGATTAGAGTTTTTTTTTTTGGTTCTAAATTGATATGACATATATAAACTAGGAGATCACCCGCATATGGTGATGTGGGGACTGACAACCTAGAGTTTCGTGATATAGATTCGCAGAGGTTTTAGATTCAATTTCTCTCTCGAACATGATAGGTCGGTAAAACAATTTGACTTGCTCATCCATTGAATCAGTCGGGTTAGACCCGGATCACCAACAAAAGTAAAAATCATCATATTCTGGTGGAATTTGAGTTTCAACTTTTGCATGCGTGTTTGGTATTTAATATAAATCATTTATGAGAGACAAAAAGCATATAAAGCATTTGTTTAAAGAACATTATTATGTTTTTTGTTTAACATGGGCCGATCCCCGGGCATATGCAAGAACCAAAACTAATCTCAATGGAAAGTGATATCGCCGAGTAGTCAATTTTCGGATTTTTTAATGGGCCTAGACATGACACAATTTCGGCTGGTCAAATGGAATGATTTGATAATTCCACGGAAAAAATTAATCTCTGGTCTAGACCAACACAACGACTCTTCCACCAAACGGAAACCACTCCACCACCACCACTTGGTTAGAACATTATTATGTTACTATTTTTCTTAGTCATTTATCGAAAAGAATATGATATGTCACCTTAACAATTAATGTAATCAGCTATTTACTAAACATCATATCATCATGCTTAGACTTCCGTAGAGAATCCGATCATCATGCTTAGAGCATCAGCAACGGTGAGTATCTCACCACCAGAGGTTCTTAAGAAAAAATATTAATATTTTTTATATAATTTAATTAAATAATTAAATTTTAGTTTAAAAAGTAAAATTGCACAAATAACCAAACGCCACGTGTAAGAAACGTTTCTCGTTTTTTTTGTTGAGTGTGACACCCTCTTCTGCTTTTCTTTCTCTCTTATTTTTTCAATTTTTTTCATTTTTTTTATCGGTGAAACACCTTCTCAGTTCTCACGGATGCTCTTAAGCTTTGAGTTGATGTCTCTGCCCCTTTTTTTTTCATATTTTTAATAAGAATGGCCATTTTGTTGGGAACTGAAAAATATAGAAAAATAAAATAAAAAAAAAGGCAAGAGGACAGACTCCATTTGGTCTGAATCTGAAAAACAACTTTTGCCTTTATGGGTTGGCTAAAGGAGTGGGAATGGCCCATCCCCACCCTCTCACGTCTTGTCTCTTATATCCCTCTTTTCTCATTATCCTCTTTTTTTTTTATTATTATTGTTTTTTCATAATAATTACAAACGGAACACTAACTAAAGTCCAAGCCTTTCTTTGTTGTCTTCTTCTCTTGCTTTGTTGTCTTAAATGTCTTTTGGCTTGGATTCACTACTTAAACGTTCATTCAAACTTTTGACTCTCCATCGTTATTTGTATGTTAAACATGTAAGGTAAATTATATGTTACAAACAAAACAATAGAATAACTTATGAACCGTTTTTATATGATTAGTAAAGAAAAGCACTCCAAACAGTTTACTTTTTGTATACACTAGATGTGTTTATACTAGGAATGAGTACATAGCGGATATTCATATATCTTTTTCTGTGTGATATTTTCACTTTGGATCAACATGTTTTCGATATATATATATATTAGTTCTGAATTAGTTGGATATCTAGTGTTCCAATGTTGCGTATGCTCCATAAAAGTTTGGGATTGATGGAGGACTTAAAAAGCCACCTATAGATTTGCAAATAATTTCTAAAAAGTTAGTAAAAACTCAAATTTAGTAAAACTAAATGATACCATTGATATTACAATTCGTATTTATTTATTTTTGAAATTCTATAGCTTGGTTGTAAACTAAATTTGATAAAACTTCTTCGTCAAGCTTCATAGCAGCTCTTTCAATTTGCCACTAGCTTCTGAAGCTGTCTTCTCCTGTCATTATAAACTAGGATTTATTCTGCGCTAGATCATTTTTTCTTAAAATTTATTTTGAAATTTCTAAAAATTTGTTTTAACATGTTCTGAATTTTATAATATATCTAACTAATTATTATAGATAAAACTGTCAAACCGGACTAACCAATTTACCTAATCCGTTTTGCAGTTGACTAAATATAAACTTAAACTTACACATACTCAAATAAAAATATAACAAACCATAGTTAACTTTTAAAAAATTAAATTATTTAGTAAATTGAGTATACCATCTATCTTTAAAACTAAAAACTAATATTTTGATTTGCGAGATCCGTTTTTGTGGGCATTTGAAATTAGAATAATAACTCGTCCATGACGGACTAACCCGCTTACTTAACCCATTTTGCAGTGGACTAAAATATTATTCGGGATAATCCGCAAAGTACTACAATCTTGAAACACCAACTCTAATATGCAATACTTAATAACTCTGAGTTTTGTGGTCATTTAACGAATTCTTAAAACACCAACTCTAAGATAATTAAACAAACTACGTATGTATTATTGAGTTTATATATGTTTATTTATCAGGAGAATCGCATTTTAAACTCTCAGTGTTGAAAAAGGTAACATTTTAAACCTTCAGAATTTTGCACTAGCACTTTAAATCATCAAAGTAAGGAAACTAACACATTAAATCTTCAATGTGGAAACTTTGTTCGCGCCGCCAAAAACGTGACTGGAATTGTTCAGTTTCCGGTAAAAAGATGGTGACATGTCAATTTTTTTTTTTTGTCAACAGCTTAATAAATAATAAATAATTTAAAATGTAAAATCCCGTTTTCCTGTCAAAAACGTAAAATCTTGTTTTCCCGTAAAAAAAACGTAAAATCTTATTTTCCCGCCGAAAATGTAAAATCTCGTTTTCTCGTCAAAAACATAAAATCCGTATATGTTTATATATGATTATTTATCTGTATATCCGTATAATCGTATGTTATCTCCTTAATTAGCATTTATCTTATAGCCGTATATGTTTATATATGATTATTTATCTGTATATCCATATAATCGTATGTTAACTAAGGATATAAAAATCCCGTTAACCATTTTCTAACACTTGTTTACACATCCAAATGAAGAACCAAGATCCCGTTTACCATTTATAACCCTCACTTATCTTTAAGGCTTATATTTTACCTTTATGTATTGGTGTATTAGCATATATATATATGCTAATGGAAAGTTAGATAAGAGAAAGGTAGATGGTTAGGTCAAAAGGAAAGGCTGTGAATTTAAAATGAACATTTTTAACGGTAACAAGTGTGCGTCTTTTTTGTCAGGTGCATTGGAGGCAAAACTAAATTATTTGTTGTGGTAGGAATTGTTAAACCAAAGAGAGAACATGCCTATATACCTATCACTCCCTCTTTTCCTCTCACCTAAATTGTCCTTTATCACTTTGGTTGACCAACAAAAAAAAAAGAGGAAAATTATGTTAATATAATTAGACCCATATAATTAACATAAAGATAATATCAATTATATTTATTACTATATTATCTTTTATTACATGCCATTTTTCCAAATTTAAACCAACAACGTATGTTTAAATCATCACTCGAAATTATATTTCATGTAATACTATAATTTCATAATAAATCATCATCTCTAGTTTTTTCTCCATTTTCATAATTTTTAGCATTTTTGCATTAAACTCAACTTATACAATTTGTTTTTGAGCAAGAAATGCATCGCAAATGAAAAAAGATAATATAGGTTCAGTTAAAATTTAGTTTGCATAAGTTAAATCTTCCGGTACATCTAAACCGCATTATCAAATGTCTACGACGTTTAATTGGCCGTCTAAAATCATCTAAGTGAAGATTTTTGGCGGTGAGAAAACGCGCTTCATTGGCCCTTTTTGTAACACTACAATTCATGTTCGTTTGGATAGTTCAATCAGAGGAACCATGGAACTAAGTTTGATTTTGATTTCATTTAAAGATTATCTTAGTTTTGGGACAAGCTTCCAAAGAAGAAATCGACAAACAATAAAAGGACGTATAACTACACTATATATTACTGAATCTCTACAGTATAGTCTTTGGAGTGTTGTGGACAAAAAGGAAATACTCCCTCCCTGGCTGGAAACAACCAAGGCAAGAACAGAAGCATAATTACTGGTGCTAAGGGAGTGACACTAACACTCATCTTTATGGACTCTTAAAGTTACATTTGTTGGGGTTCTAATTTCTGTGCATTAACAATACCAATAATAGTCCAAAAGGTTTGTCTTTCTTAATTCAATTTAGAGACTAATCAGGCCACTAAAACAAACTTAGACCTCTGTCATTGGTGATATGGCAAACCCTTTGGTTCAATTTGGTACACTACAAAGGAGATTATCATGAATATTATAGTAAAACAAAAGAGTCCATTCTCTAATGTTGCAAAAGGGTTTTTGATCACAATCAAGGAGCAAAGAGATGATGTAATTGTTGATTGATCCATGGTTTCATCCACATGAATCCATATTACCACAGTTTTGTAAACATCTCCCAACGGGTTTTATGATATGTCAAATGATCATTTTTCCACATTGTCTGATACCTGTAACAACACAATCATTAACTTAAACCAGGTAAGATCTAAAGGAAGAGAGGTCATATGGCGATTTCGTGTTTATACCTTACAAGATGACTTGGGGTAAAGGATGTCGTAATGGCCTGGACGATACAGCAAGGTTATAAAAGGAGCAGAAGCTTCTTCTTTCTCATTAGTGCCCACAGGAACGAAGTCATGATGGTTCACAGTGACACCTCCATTATCACATGAGCTACGGTCAAGATACACAACCCGGATTGCAACACCAAGCGCGTCTGACAAAGCGGTTATGTGAATGTGGTCGCTCTCTTCCCCCATCGGTTCAACCGATGACTTGCAAAACTAAAAAAAAAAACCGTTTTAGCTTTGGCATTAATCTATGCACTACTAAACTTTTAGGAGGGATTCAAAACTTTCTATAGAATCTTAGTTTGAACAAAAAGTGCATGGGACTAAATGTCACAAAACGCTGAAAAGTCCCATACAAAGCAAGAAAGTTTGGTAGCATCCAACTTAAATGAAGTTTTCTGTATTGAAAGTGCATCTATAAACTAAGCTAGACAATCTTTCTTTTTATATTCTACCTAATGCTACAATGAAAATCTAGAAACGTTCGACTAGGAGAACTTTTCAGAGGCCCAATGAGTAAGTTCTTGTTTCTAAAAGACTTTAAAATTGACAGAAATATCATAGAAGTATGAAGTAACTTTTATATATATCCCCAAGTGGCTTGAATCCAAAAGCATTATAAGTGTATGTACAAACCTGATCCACTGTTGTGTTTGATAATCCTGTTATAAAGGGCTCGAAAAACTCTGCACGCGTTCGTATTTCACCAGCAGTAACAAACCTGAAGAACATTACAACTGAGACACCAGATTTTGTCAAAACTACATGCGGTTGGATATGCGTCGTCAAAGAAACTTAGAGTGACTTACTGTAGTCGGAGACAGACTGATCTCTACTTCTGTTAACCAGCTCTTCGTAGCTGTAAGAGAAAGAAATTCGCACAAGGGATGATATAATATGAAAAGAGCAACCAATCATCCACTAATAGCAGTCTAGATAAACAGCCCTCTACCTTATAGACTCCTCACTTCCTTGGAGAATGTCATCTAGTTGCTCGAGGAACAACTGTATCATTAATAAAACGAAATTGAGCATTTCTAGATGATCTTATCAGATTTAAAATGACAGACACAAAAGAAAAAAAATATTGAAAACAAAACCCGGTGGTAGATTTACCGCAAAGAAGTCCTCAAATGTAAAATCTGTATAACCTAAGTTTTGCAGAGTCTTTCTACATTTCTCAACATTGACTTTGATACGATCGACTTCAGCACGATCTTGTGATTCCAAAATATGCTCCTACAAATAAATCATAACAGAAAACAACTCTAACTAGAGATAGAATCCAAGACTAACCAAAGAGCACAGTTCAAAACCTCAGCTATAGAAACAATAGTTACACATAACTGAAGACATTCTGAGGAGAACATACAAGGTAAGAGAACATAAAACTTCGGAAGAAGCAATTCCCATCGCCTCTTGTTCGCCTGATTGCAAAATATTGATTGTCCAGTATCTACAAGAATGGCAAACATGATAATCTTAAAATAATTTAAGAAGACTGAAAGCAACAACCGCGAAAAAAAAAAAAAAAAAAAGAAGAAGCAGAAAGACAAGGAAAGAAAGGCAACCTTTATCTTCTCCAGCAAAATGGGACTCCCTGCTTGGTATTCTGCAGATAAACTAGAGAGAGGCTCCTGCACAGAATTGAACGAAAAGCATAATCTTTCTAAGTTAGAAAACAGGCTCATTGGGTAAGATTTTCACAAAAATAATACATTTAGAAATGAAATGAAGTCACATAGACATCCCAAGAAACTCATAGGGAATGCTTTTCACTTCTAATCAAATGCAAGACATTAGTTCTTTCGACAGAGTACAGAGCAAGATGACTCTTTCATGTAGATTCCAAGAAAACAAATAAAACAGGAAGATTGCCACAAGAAAGCAGCCGCAGATCAAAGATATGAAAAGAGAAGATCATTTATTTAAGTTGATTTGCTCTGACCTTATCACCAACATAGGGAACTTTTGCAGCTTCTTCTTCTTGAAAAGATGGTACATCTTCCACTGAACAATTTCCCCATTCTTCAACCTTATTCGCCGAAATGAATGCAGCGACTTCCGCTTCATCCTTCACAGTATCATTTTCATTCTGCATCGTCACTACACCACACACAATACACACTCAAGCTTAGCCTGATCTAAACGAACTCAAAATCCAAAATTTTACACTAGGATCTAACGCAGACGACTAAAAATCTCATTCTGTAATCAAACTGATCCTCAATAAAACAAAATTTAAAGATAACTCATTCTAGTTATATATGTATACTCATATCAAACTGTTCATCAAGAATCCACAAATCTGACAAGATAAACACCAAATCCAAACCAACAAAATCAATGGCGGAAGATAAAGAGAGAAGGAAACCGATTTAAATACGAAGATCGATTCAAGGAACCAAAATTTGGTCTTCCGACCTAATTTCAAGCGGTTGGGAACACTCTGCAATGTTTACAAAAAGAGTGGGGAAGAAAAAACAAAAACTTTAGAAAAATTTCTGAAATTGGGGAAACTAAAAATTTCTGAAATTTGATTGGAGGGGCAGAAAAGGTACGAGACGTTTCGCTTTTTCCCAAAGTACTGAATTTGGATATTTTTATTATTTTTCTCTAGACAAAAAAAAGAAAAGCCGAATCGTTTCTGGACAATAAAAACGGCGTGCATGTGGCTTTGCTAATAATGAAACGACAAAATGGAAAGAACTCAAAATGGGCCAGATATTTGGGCCATTTCGTGGATTCAGCTGAGTAAATAAACGACCTAATCGGAATCTGAACTTGTTTACTCAGTCTGGATTCTACCAAATGATGATAGACGGTAATATGAGGTTTTAGCACTACAAAAAAAAAATGAAATCGTAGGTAACTCGCTAGAAATAGTTTATTCTGACATATTTTTGACGAATACATATTAGAATTAGAATGTCGGATATTATATTTAAAATTTATAATAAAATACAATTACAAACATATGTAATACATAAATTTTGGACGAAATATAATTCTCTTCTTCTCCATCTTGCAACATCCTATTTCTCAACTGTTTTGTAGGCCGGTGAAAATTTGAAAACTAACATATTCTTGTACATTTTTTGTGCGGGCGATAAAGCTTTTATTTTTTATACGTTCAATAAATCCATGTACATTAGAACGCAAATAATTATTTTGGTACTCATCTTTCAATATGTTTCGGTTCAACAATTGCTTGTTGTTAAATTAAAGCAAACATTTTCAGGAAATAGTTCATCAGTCTATCCAATTTCCACTTGGATGTTTATGATTTATATTATGTTGAGAATCAGTTTGTGATGTTGATATTGTGAGGTACGAAGTTGCTTTTTAGACTTATTTATGCATTGATTCTCGCACATTATCGATAATAGTGTTTTCTCTTGTGGTTTAATGGCGGTGTGAGTGTCGTTTGGTTGTTTCATAACTCCATTAAATTGTTTTTTTGCTCCGAGATGTTGACATTACCGATGAATGCTAGTAGTTATAGAAGATAGCTGAGAAGAACAAAAAAGCAAACAAAAAGAAGAAGCATGAAGAGAATTCTAAGAACTTTGATGGTAACTATGTTGCATATCAAAAAGGATATGAAGCAAAACCAAAGGTAAGTAATCAATTTCGGTTTGAATGTTGGAATTATCTACTTAATTTGTCTTTGATGTTGGATATAGAAATAAATGTATTGGATTAGCTATCAACTTTATACATTTGATGTTGGATTAGCTATCTACTGGATATCTACTGAATATAGCAATGTAAGCTCCGAATTGATATTCTAGTATCGCATTCTGCTCATTTTCTATTATTGCGAAAACTTTTCCCGTCTTTGTAGCTTTGTATGACATTTAGTTTTTATGTATTTAAAAATTGCCTTAACACAATATAATCCCGAGTATAAAGCACAAACACATGCCAATCAAGTTGACATATGGCTTGTGCTTCACATGTAAAATGGGTTAATAGAAAATGGAAAAACAAATAGAAAAAAAAACAGAGGAGCAAGATGCAAGAGTTGAGTGAACTTCTCAGACAAAATCCCTTAATATTGTAAACCCTAAAATCTAAATTTACCGGCTTAGGAAGGAGGGCAAAGGGGGCGATCGCCCTAGGGCTCACATATATTAAAGACCTAAACTTTTTTTTTGGAGTTTTGATTTAATCTTTTAATAAGTTTTTACAAATCTATTACTAATAAAAATTGAAACTATAGGTTTTTCAGAGCGTCATCCAGGAGACGATCAGAAGAACAATAAAAAAATCTTTTTTTTTCTTCTGAAAAAGTAAAAGAGAAAATAAATATTGTTTTTGATGACCGTCAGATCAAGTGAATAACAACCGTTAGATTTAAGCTGACGTTGGTTTCTCTGACGGATCTTGTAGCCGTTTCGATTGGAAAGTTTGGCGTGATGGGCTTATTAGTAAGAAGAGATAAAGGCTTTGTTGAGCTTTTATCCAACACTTTTTCTGATAATTTTAATACTTAAATACGAATAAATGATTTTCTTTAAAAGATGTTTATTGTCAAACTGCAAACACTAAAAAAAAAAAAGCATATGATTTGTTCAACATTCAAAAATTAAAACGAGAGAAAATAATGAAATAAAATGCTCCTTATGCAGAGAGAGAGAGAGAGACACCTTGGTATTTTACTTGGTTCCCCACTAGCATTTCAGACACCTAACTTTGAGACCTCTCAAGTTTAGTTTATGGAACCACCAAAAAAATCAGAACCCTAAATTTGAATGGAGTCGGGGCAAATGCGATGAACGGAGAGGGAAATGAAAAATCAAAAGGGGGGAAAATTATTTTATTTTATTTTCTTCTAATATTTCCAAGCTAGACCTTGAAAATTGAAAAGCTTTTACGGCAACGAAGATTTAGCTAAAATGAAAATTGACAATTATAATTTGTCATCCATTATTTTCCTTTTTTTCCGTGATATCATTTTTTTATATATATTTCTAATTTCCAAACTGTAATTTACTATGAAGATAATAAACCTTAGCAGTTTTTTTTACTATAAAGATATTTTCCACGAATTTTAGAACACTTGAAAAATTAAATAAAACTTGAATAACCCATTCTATATACTAAGCTTCCTTGACAATGTGAGAATTTTGCAGTGTCATTTGTGGGTTTTAAACAAGAAGATGATATTATACAATCAAAGACCTACCAACCCAAAAGAGTCACTCTCTATTTAGTTACGAAAGTTTCTACTAGTTATAGCCTTAAAGACCATCATAACATTAGGACTAACCAGATGCAAATAAGATTTGTTTTAACCTCGCACATTAACAGTCATATAACTACGGTTATTTTTGACACTTAGATAGTAACACTTCATTAATTACTAACACTTCATTAATTAGTAATCCCTCCTTTGAGTGTAAGCTTTTCTTCGGTTCCCTCTCCTCTGATATGTGTAGATGACTGGAGGATGCTTGGACTTGGATGTTTCGTTGATGGAATTAACATGACCACATAATTTACCTCTTTTGATATTTATTTATTTATTTTTGATTTTTCTTTTAGTTAATTTAGCTCTTTTGATATTTATTTCTATTTTAAGAGATCCAATTTTTTAGAATTTTTGACATTATTTAAGATTTAATTAAAATGCTGATTTGACATATTTTAATTGGTCGTTTAAAATCCTACGTGGATGTCCTGAAAAACATATAGCTTCAACTTTTATTAGTAATAGACTAAGTTTTGCATCCACGCTACGCGTGGATATTCTTTTAAACACTATTTTTATAAAAAATCATATGCGATTAATTGTATTTATTGAGATATTACTTTTGTATATTGGTAATTGTAATAATACATATAAAAAACATTGCAGATTTAATATCAGAAATTATATATAGTTTGTGAGGTTTCAATGGTCTTGTTTTGAATCTACATATGTTCCGTTTGAAAAACGTATTATTTGGTAGAATATTTATAAGTCAGTATATCAAAGCCAACTAAAAGTGTAACAAAGTAATCAATGCTATTTAATAAACATAGTATTGACACAAAGATAAAATATTATAAATAGTTTCTTCAAATCAAGAAAATAATATTTTTCATCATTTTAGTTTCATCATCGTTATATATATTTTCTATGAAAACAAAAAAAGTAATAAAGTTAAAAGTTATCATCTTTCCTTAGCTAGTTTAACCAATACAAATTTATGCTTTAATCTACTAAATTGAAAAACAAACTAATAAACACAACTCTTGCTTTCAGATTCATGACAACTTTAATTTTGAAACTAAGACAATAGATAAATATGAAATGAATTTTGAAACTAATTTAAAATCACAAAAGATCGACGAATTAAATATATTTTTTGTTAATTTTATCTTGAAGAGGTAAAGACCGAAATTTTGTCTTGTGGTAAATTTTAAATGATTATACCTCACTTTTTCCACTCAGAGTGAATAATTTTTTCATCATATTCAGTTTCATTTTCGTTATATCTATTTTATATGAAAACAACAAAAAAACAAGAAAGTCAAAAATTATTCTCAATTTAATCAATACAAATTTATTCCTTAGCTACTTTAATCAATATAAATTTTCTCAATTTAGTCAAAAACTTTTCTCAAAAATTATTCCTTAGCTACTTTAATCAATACAAATTTTCAATTTAGTTTACAAATTGAAAATCAAACTAATAAGCACAAATCTTGCTCTCGTATCTATGACAAAATTAATTTTGAAACCAAGACAATAGATAAATATGGAATGAACTTTGAAACAAATTTATAATAACAAAACAGACAAAGTAAATATAGTTTTTGTAAGTTTTATCTTGAACAGATAGAAGCCGGAATTTTGTCTGGTGATATATTGGTTGTGGTAACTTTTCAATGGTTCTTCGATGAGATCATAAACTTAAGTGATCATGATTTAATTTTCATACTTAGGGGTCATTGCAAAAAATGTTGAAGTAACAAATATTATTTTATATCTAAGAAAATTGGTTTACACATGGTCATTTTTCATTCATTATAGTCCTCTTTGTCAATCCATGGATGAATTCTTTCTCATGCGTTCTTCATTCTTTTTATATTCCATCAGAGCATAGCTTTGATCAAGAAAACAATTAAATAGGCAAAATCAATACAATTTACATAAAAATTCAGAAAGTTAAATAACAAATAGAACAACTTAAAACCAAGAACTTACATTGATCTATGGCAATCCCAAGCCGAATATAAAAATGTAGTTCTTTCTATCCTTTTCGCATTATCTATTACATGCGATCGTGTCGAAAGTTTTTATGGACATGTGACAAAAATTTAGATGTTAAGGTAGATTTTTTTTCTCAACAGATAAGACACATAGAATGGTTCAGAAATCCAAACCGGTGGCATCAAGTTTACATACGAGATATCAGAAGGGTAGACTCGAGCACTCCGTGCTAATTTATCCGCCGTTATATTCTTCGTGTGTGGATTGAGTGAGATAGAGAAAAAAGAAAAGACCTCCTTACTCCTCTCGAATTCTTTAAGATGTAGTGAAAATGCAGGCCATTAGAAAAGCTTATGTGGATAGCTTAGAATCAAGTAACTTCAACTTTTATAAGTAACATATATATTTTTATAGATAATTAATCATGTTTGTAACAAAAATAGTGGTAAAATTATTTCATCATAATAAACAAAGCGCTCTTTAAACGTATGTGTATACTAACGTGTGTGTATACAATATACACACATGTAAAGATATTTTACTATTATATTCATAGTTATTTATATAATTGAGACCACTATTTTAAATTAAGAAAGTTTCCTAATTTAATATCATGTTGGTTTTTTTTTGTTAATAGAAAATTTATACATAATTTCCTTATCTTTTATATTTTTTATTAACAATAATATTAGAATTTAGAAACTTTTTTAATTTTGAAATTTATATAATTGAGACCACTATTTTAAATTAAGAAATTTTCCTAATTTAATATCATTTTTTGTAAATAGAAATTTTATACATAAATTCCTTATTTTATATATTTTATTAACAATAATATTAGAAATTGGAAACTTTCTTAATTTTGAATGTTGATGTGACCAAACTTTTGCCACATGTCCATAAAAATTTTCCACACGATCGCTTTAAATTTCTTTGACTCACATGTTTCTAAGCATTTTGAAAGTGCCAAATTGGGTAGACGCAACTGATGATCGCACCTCTTAAAGATGATAACGTCCATCAAATTCGAACCTACTGATCTTCCTCACACTTCCCTGGTATATATACAACTACGTGTTAAGATTTCATATATGACATCAAACTCTATTTTCAATTGTAACAACAAAACTCATTATTTATCATTCATCAATGTATTTCCAAGCGGACATTTTTATTGAATAGATAATGCTGAAATGATCAAAGAAATTGCATTATTTCTATTTTTCTACGGCTTGGGATTTCCATAGATCAATGTAGGAATTCTCTGTTTGAGTTGTTCTATTTGTTATTTAATTCTCTGAATTTTTATGCAAATTGTATTGATTTTGCCTACTTTATTTGTCTTCTTGATCAAAGCTGTGCTCTTATAGGATATAGAAGGAATAAAAAACAACGTGAGAAAGAATTCACCCATAGACTGAAAAAGAAGACTACAATGGAGGAGAAAGGACCATGTGTAAACCAATATTTTTAGATATAAAGTAATGTTTGTTATTTCAATATTCTTTGCAATGACCCCCAATCATGAGAACAAAAAATCTTCATCGCTTATGATTATGATCTCATCGAAGAACCATTTAAAAGTTACCACAACCAATATGCCACCAAGCAAAATTTCGGCTTCTACTTCTTCAAGGTATAACTTACAAAAAGTTATATTTACTTTGTCAATTTTTTTTTCAAAGTTCATTCCTTATTCATCTATTGTCTTGGTTTCATAAATATGATGGCAAGATGTATGCTTATTAGTTTGCTTTTAGATTTGTAGTATAAATTGGAAATTTGTATTAATTAAAGTAGCTAGGGAAGAAGAATATTTTTGTTACTTTCTTCAATTTTTTTAGATATAACAAGAATGAAGCTGAATATGATGAAAAAACTTATTCATTCTAATTGGAAAAAGTGATGTATAATCATTTAAAATTTACAACAACCAATATGCTATAGAAAAAGTCTGGTTTCTACCTCTTCAAGAAAAAAGTAAAACTTACAAAAAGTAAATTTAGTTAAATGAAGAATTCAAATCAAAATAAAGGCCGACGTAGTCTACATTTTAATATATGACAATCATCATTTTACTTAAATCTGAAATAATGTCAAGAATTCCAAAAAAATTATGTCTCTTAAAATGGAAATAAATATCAAAAGAGCTCAATTAACAAAAGAAAATATAAAAAATGGAAATAAATATCAAAAGAGCTAAATTAACAAAAGAAAAAATCATTAAAAGTAAAATTAATTTGATATCTATGATAACTCTATGAAAAATCAACATAAAAAGCTTAACAAAAAAAGAGGAAATTATATGTCAAAATAAAATGGAAATCAATATAAAGAAAAACTAAACTAACAAAGGAAAAAAAATATAAAAATGAAATTAACTTGATATCTAGGTTTACCTAACAAAAAAGTAGAAATTATGTCTGAATTTTTATTAAGAAGGAACTGCTTATTTGAGCCGTCCACTTCTAGGAGGCACATAATGACAAAAATGCAGTTTCATTATGGGTTTTGAATTGTTTCTTATCGATCAAAATGTACTAGGAAATCTATTTACTCATCACCAATCAAAAATTTAATTAGCACTATTATATTCTGTTTTAACACAATTTTTTTAAGTCAACTACAATCCAAGCAATCATAGCGGCTAATCGAATAGGCTATTATGAGGCAAACCTAAAGGCTGACGTAGTCTACAAGTTTAAAAATTTCTTGGTCATTAACAACAAGACAAACTACATGATGATTTCTCACAAGTTTCTAATATAATTCACTCAAAAAACAACATTGGTTCATGCCACAAATATTATTTAAGAATACTAATCAACAAACTAATAAGATCACAAAGTTTTGACGAAATTCTAGATTTCAAATCAGTATGTTATGCTAGAGGTTTACTAGATTTAGGTTTCACAGTTACCTACAAATCTCCATGTCAGATTACAAAAAATTAAACAAACATTATTTACCTTACCACAAATTAATATTGAATACATTTTTTTTGTAAAAAGTAAAAAGTCTTATCTATTGCAATGCAATATAAAGTCATACCAGTTTTGCTATTACACACATGAGTGAATCAGATCAAGTAGAAGACCACATCTAATACACTAGACTCTTTCTACTTTTATCTCAATAAATAAAAAAATACTTAACATCAGTTAAAATTCATCAAATGTTTACTACTCATTTGTCTGTTATCTAAAAATGATTACTTAATATTAGTTAAAGTTCATCAAATGTTTACTGTGAAATTTCAAATTCAAAATCCTGGTATTATGTTATCAGATAGACATTTTAAAAGGATAAAAAAACAGTCATTCAGTCAGAAAAATATATAAAGTAAATATATAAAAATCAGACACTCATCGTGAGTTCTTCCTTAATACAAAAAAAATTGAATACTATGCAAACAAATTAACAAAAATGGAAAAGAATATGTTGAAAGATACGATATAAGCATATATTAAAAGAATGCATTTTTAGTTTTCTAAAATGTCAAACAATTCTTCTTCTATTCTTATTTCTATACACATGACATATAGTCCAAACATGTTAGTTTTTTTGATAAATTAGTTTTCTAATTAGATAAAAATCAATTAATTTATTAGTATTTTACTTAACAAAATATATAATCTTGTAAATAAATACAAGTAGGGGAAAATGACACATCATATTTAAATACATTTTCATAAAAAGAAATTTTATGTAAACCCATTATGTTTTAGATAATTTAAAAGTTACTAACCCAAAAAAAGAGTATACTAAATTATTAATACAGACACGCGCGTAACGCGGATGAAAAATCTAGTATATACAGAAAGATCAACTTTTACAAACAAAAGGTATATATATATTATTTTTTATTTATTTTCATAAACAACTTTCCAAAAAGTTCTATATAAAAAAATTTAAATAATGTTATGTTTTTTTAAAAAATAATACAAATACAAAAAAATATTCTAATTTTTTAGTTAACTAAAATTGTTTTTTACCCAGAGGCCCGAAAAATATTGAGCCGGGTTAGACGAAGAGCTAGTTTTAGTGGCTTCGTCTCCAGTGCTTAAGGTTGGTTTAGTTACTGGTCATTATTTTATTTTTGTATGTCATCGTTCTTGTTTTGTTTTATTATAGAAGAAGAATCGGTCCATTGGGTCGCTAGTTTCTTAACCCTTACCGTGTGCTGAGTGTTGACTGCTCCCGATAAAGTATAGAGTGCGGAAAGTCCTCTTGCCTAACTTTTGCATTACGACAAAAGTTAAGCTCTGCAAAATAAAGTAATCTATGTTATAGTCCTGTCTAATTATGTAATGTTAATTCATCTTGTGGTTTTGAGATGTTAAAAGGCCAACCGAAACAACATGTTCTATTACATCTCGTCAACCAAATTATATTTCTTTCACATGCACCCTAATTCTAGATTACTATTTTTTAATTATTCTCTTGTCTCGTTAGAAGACAAAGTAATAATACGATTTTAATATAAGGAGAAAAATGTATTAGTTTTACCTTTTTTTTCTTATCTTTTCATGATGGAGCGCATGGGCAAACGACTAAATAACCTTAAAACTTATGCCACTTCTTTTTTAAACATTGCCCAACTAATTATTGGTCACTACGCCGTAAGAAAAATTATTGGTTTATGCATTATGCAACATTTTTTAAAGTCTGCTTGTCGAAACTTTGTTTGACCCGATTATATATGTTTAGTGTTTGAACCACTTGGATCAAGTGTCATAAAAAGCCACACAAAAAAAAAAAAACATATTTAGTGTTCGATTTATCCGGCGGTTCTAACATTTAAAAAAAAAAAGAGTATTCAAGCGAGAGCCGGTTGTTAGTAATACCGATCGGTTTCAATATACTATTTTCTTGTAATCGCGATTAGGACATATAATCACAAACTGTTTGCGACTGGTTCATCAAATGAAACTGATGTGGTTTAGAAATTAGACCAACAAAGAAACGTAACTGGACTCAGCCAATAAGGAAAAATCAAATATAAGTTTCTAGAATTTAATTAAATTAATCATACTTTCTTAAGAAAATTAAATAATTTACTTTTATGGGGATTATAAATAATTTACATGTCCCAGACTCCTATATGGGTCAATATTCCAATTGCGGATCGTTCGGAGAGCCGAGTAAGGCGACCTTCCAAATAGCAAATTTTGAGGCTCAAGAATCTTGCAGAAACGTCTTATGCTTTTCATCTTTTGAAGGACGATGAATTGCTGTATCGATATTATTCTTTCCTTTCACAAAAGATGAGAAAAATCATGACAAATGGTATTATTCTTAATTCTTAGGAGATACTAAAAAAAAACCCCTAAGGGTAAGAATGATTTTATTTAGCTCCTTCATCATAGGGTTGGGTAGTAGTCTGCTTTAATTGTGGTGTGTTTCTGAAAATCGTATAACCTCTCACCTATCAGTGCTTACCAATCCAGACTACGTTGCATGCAACTAAGCGATAACGACCTCTAACTAGAGGTGATCTTATCCATTGATTTGTCTAGACATTTTGTAGGCTTGGGTTCAAACATTTCTATAGTCAAACATATAACTATAAGCTCAAGTAGATAAACGGCGCCACAAAACCCCACTCAATCTAAGTAAACGCGATTTACGAGATTTAGTTAAACTACATGGAGCTAGCTATACGATTCACTCAAACTAGATTATATACACATAGCACTATGCGATCCGTTTAAATTTGAGCGGCAATTTTAGATAAAACATATATGTACCTGTAAAACTAAGCACAAGGTTTAGGTGAATTTTTTGTGTATTCCATGAAAGCCGATGTTATAACATATATACAAGAAACAATTAGGAAAAATTCCTCTTCACCAAGCAATCAAATATACGATATCCAAAATAACTATATATACAGAATATACGCAATCGTCTTTTCCCTCCAACATCTTCTTTACCTGCCAAACATATTCACTTGCCGTTCTCAGCTCAACCCCCCCCCCCCCCCCTTCAAGTGGGAGCGTGGGGATTGCACGTTCCCAACTTGGACATAAGATGCTCAAACTCACGGCGGCTAAGAGCTTTTGTAAATAAATCTGCAAGCTGATCCTTTGTGCTCACCTTCCGTGTGACAATAGTCCCGTCTTCAATAGCATCCTGAACACTGTGGCAGTCGATCTCAACATGTTTGGTTCGTTCGTGAAACACCAGATTGGCGGCAATGTGTAATGCAGCTTGATTATCACAATACATGTCCATTGGTGTCACGTCGGGTATCCCAAAATCAATAACAAGTTGCCGTAACCACTTTAATTCATCTAACATCTTGGACATGCATCGATACTCCGCCTCTGCAGAGGAATGAGAAACAACTTCTTGCTTTTTTTGTTTTCCCCGAAATTGGTGACTGTCCAAGAGTCACAAACCATCTGCTAATCGACCTTCGTGTCAAAGGGCATCCCGCCCAATCAGAATCACACCAGCCATGTACTTTCAAATCTCAAGCAGAACGTAGAACAATTCCTTGCCCAGGCGTACCTTTTAAGTATCGCACCACTCGCAATGCAGCCTCCCAATGATCAGTACGAGGAAACTGCATGAATTGCGACAAAATATGAACGGTATACGTCAAATCTAGGCGAGTAGCAGCAAGAATATACCTTCCGCATTTCGTGCTACTTCAATACCCAAAAAATACTTCAAAGGACCTAAATCCTCCATATGAAAGCACTCCCCCAAGTAAGTCTTAAAATTCGCAATGGCCTGAGAATCATTTCCTCTAATGATCAAATCGTCCACATACACAAGCACATACATCTCCGAGGATCCTCTTATTTTCGAGAAAAGTGAATAATTGGAGTATGCTTGATTAAAACCATACGTCTTAAGTGCATTCCTCAGTTTTGCAAACCAGCATCGAGGAGCTTGCTTAAGCCCATACTGAGATTTTCGCAAGCGACATACCAGATTCGGATCATCCGTCCTGAATCCAGGCGGAGGCTTCATATATACTTCCTCTTCCAAGTCTCCGTGCAAGAATGCGTTATGCACATCCATCTGGTGCAATTCCCATTTCTTTGCCGCTGCAACGCTCAAAAACACACGAATTGTTGTCATTTTAATAACCGGAGCAAACGTTTCTGTACAATCAACTCCTTCCTCTTGATAGTTTCCAAGCACTACCAGCCTTGCCTTATATCGCTCAATCGTACCATCTGCTCGATACTTGATCTTGTAGACCCATTTACATCCGATTGCTTGCTTACCAGGAGGCAATGGCACCAAATCCCATGTACCGTTTTCGTCTAGTTCATCAATTTCCAATCGCATGGCACCACGCCACACCTCATAAACAACAGCGTCACGAAAAGTGCTAGGCTCTGTTTCAGCGCTTATTGCAGCTAGGAAAGCTCGGTGAGTAGAAGAAAACTTGCTGCTATCGAGATATTGTGACAATGGATACTGGATGGTGTCTTCGAATTCCACCGTTGCATCCATTGGATTTTTCGAATCGCTCACAATATGTAAAACGAAATCTTTCAGTTTCGTGGGAGGTCGTTTTGGTCTACATCCACGCCCGAGTTCTTATGCACCTTCATTATTGCTTAATTTAGCGACAACATCAACTGCATGTGCTGCAGGTTCTGAAATTGCAGGTTCTGAAATTTCAGTGACAATTGCAGGTTCTGAAATTTCAACGTCTCTGTTTTCTTCATTTTCGGAAATTGCAGGTTCTGAAAATTCTGAAATTGCAGGTTCCGAATCTGCTGAAACATTCACAGAAATCTCTCTAATCATTTGTTCCTCATTCACGACTTCATCTACTTGTGATGAAGACATTGTTTCCAATTCAAACTCGCCCATTCCTGTCCAATCTGATCGCTGTTCATCACGAATTTCAGAGGAGAAAGGAAAGCTGTTTTCCACAAACACCACGTCTCGAGACACAAAATTTTCTTCTGTTTCCAGATCGAATAAACTCCATCTTTTTTTCTCGAAGGGATATCCAACGAACATGCACTTCCTACTACGTGATTCGAATTTGTCTCCACTTCTCCTTTGCTTATGCGCAAACGCTAAGCACCCAAAAACTTTGAGATTCTCAAAATCAGGCAATTTTCCATGTATTATTTCAAACGGAGTTTTGCCTTTCAACAACTTCGAAGGTGTTTGATTAATTAGATGAGCAGCTGTCAAAATGCTCTCTCCCCAAAATTTCGCAGGCAGAGATGATTGGAACAAAATCGCACGAGCCACATTCAAAATGTGTCGATGTTTTCTCTCTACGCGGCCGTTTTGTTGCGGCGTCCCGACACACGGCATCTGATGTATAATCCCATTCTCTCAAAATTCATTAGTGAGACATGTAAACTCTGTCCCATTATCACTCCTAACGACTTTCACGGATTTGTCGAATTGTCTTTGTACTAATTCCATAAACTCACGAAGAGTTTTCCCAACTTGTCATTTGTTACGCAGCAGGTATGACCATACTCCTCTCAAAACATCATCCACGATTGTGAGAAAGTAATATGAGCCACATATACTTGCGATTCGATAAGGTCCCCATAAGTCGACATGAATCATTTCAAAAACACCATTACTTTTATTATCACTTAAATGAAACATGTCTCCACATTGTTTTGCTTTCAAGCACGTACTACAAGTAGAAAAATCCTTAACTCTACTGCCTACAACTGGAAGTAAATCAAAAATACCATTAGACGGATGTCCTAGCCTTTGATGCCACACATCTTCAGCCTCGTCTTTATTCAACCGAAAAGCATTAAATCTTGTCAAACGACGAAAGAAATAGAGACCATCTCTAAGCTCCCCACTCCACTTAGGTTCCTCATTGTACGGTCCTGAACCAAACAACCTATATCAGCAATTTGCAAAACCACGTCTAAATCCGCAATAAGTTGTGAAACTGAAATCAAATTGCATTTCAAATCTGGCACAAACAACACGTTTTTCAGCCTAAAATCTTCATAAAAAACAGCAGTCCCTTTTTCCCGACACAAACTCAATGTCCCATTCGGTAAACCCATAGAACACGGCAAAACATACTTCTCATCAATCAACAAATCTTTATAACCTGTCATATGATTAGATGCACCAGTATCAAGAACCCAATCTGAGAGAATAGATTTACCATTAAGACGTGGAGTCGTGTTCTGTTTCTCGTCCAACAGTTTGATCAACGTGGTCCATTGTTCGTTGCTCAGCCTAGTGTATCCATGTTTTTCCGCTTTAGCACTTGTCTCTCCGGATATGTTCACTGTCGCAGCATTCGCTCGGATCAATCCGCCACGACCACGTCCCATACCACGACCTCCTCCACGCTCACTTTGTCCTCATCCTCGTCCATTATGACGCAATTTTTCACCCCACCATGGTGGAAAACCAATCACTTGAAAGCATGTTTCCGCTGTGTGACCAGTTTTCTTGCAACTTGTACACACAAGTTTGCTTTTGTCTTCACCTCGAAACGCAGGTTGTCTCGCTTGAGCCACAAATGCCACTTGTGTGCTCTGGTTTTCTCTTCCTCTCATCATTGTATCCATCCTCTAGACAGATTTCACCTTCGCATACACTTGATTCATGTTGGGAAGAGGATCATTGCTGATTATGGATGCTTTCACCGCTCCATAAATCGTGTCATCGAGTCCCAACAGAAAATGATGAATGCGATCATCTTCTCTTTTCTTCTCAAACTCTGCACTCAGATTACAAGTGCACTTTCCACAGCTGCAAACCGGTGTGGGATCGTAGTTGGAGAGATCTTCCCACAACATGTGAAGCTTGCCAAAGTAATCAATCACACTGAGATTACCTTGCCTCAATCGCACCAGCTCCGCCTTGATTTCTTGGATTCTCGGTCCATTCTCTTCCGAGAATCGATCCTTGATTTCTTTCCACAAATCCTGTGGATTCTCCTTGTTCGCCAAGGTCCTCCTGATTTTTTGGATCCAATGTATTCAATATCGAGAGACACACCATGGAGTTCGCGGACACCCAATCTTCAAACTCCGGTGCATCCTCCACCGGTTTCACCACATATCCGTCTACGAATCCGTGCTTCTTCTTGACTCGCAATGCCGTTCTTATCACCTGAGTCCACTCATCGAAATTATTTCCATTGAATTGTACCTGAGCGATTATTGCACCAGGGTTTTCATTGGCCGCCAATTGATAGATCAGCGCCACCGTCTTTCCTTGTTCCACCACTTTTCCTTTGTCGCCTTCACTAGCCATTGTGCTCGAAATCAAAAGAGAACTAGGCTCTGATACCATGTAAAACTAAGAACAAGGTTTAGGTGAATTTTCTGTGTATTGTTTGAGAGCCGATGTTACAATATATATACATGAAAAAACTAAGGAAAATCCTTCTTTACCAAACAATCAAATATACAATATCCAAAATAACTATATATACAAAATATACGCAATCGTATTTTCCCTCCAACATCTTCTTTGCCTGCTAAGCATATTCACTCGCCGTTCTCAGCTCAATAGTACCGCTCAACAGTACCATTTGTTTTTATTTATTAGCTCTATGGTTTTGCGTAATAAAGCTACCGCAAATAAATTTGTATGATAACTTAGCAAAAAAAAATGTATGATATCGAACTATTTTTTTAACAAAAAAAAGATATCGAACTATTTAGCTATATATATATTACCTTCATGTCTGAGATTATCTATAACTATCTGAAACGTGAATTTAGATATTTAGGGCATATTTAATTTAACACAAAAACAAATTTTGCGTTGGCGTTGATGTTAATAATCATATGTAAACTTCAAAAGAAAATGCAATATATATATATATATATATATATATATATCGTAGTTTTAGTAAGTCCGAACTGTGACCTTGACATTATTATCTTTATATCGAGTCATCGGTCTGTGCTTTGTGTCTGGCATTGGCTGCGTAGGCCACTTGAACGCATGGCTCGTCTTTTCAACTTACGGTTAAGCTAATAAATAACATCACTATGATTAAAATGAGTTGAATAATATAACACTTTGCTATATACTTTTTTAATCACCCTTTTTTTTTAGCTCCTATTTCCTCTCCTCATTTCAAGACTACATGTGCCCTCGTAGAGACACACTTGCTTTCTCATTTTACTTTATGTTAATCTGAGCAATAAAAGACCTCTTAAGACCAAATCTAAGCAAATCCCTGAACAAATGTCCTAATCAACAATTTAATTAATAGTATACTAGTTTCTTTTCGCTCTCAATGCGTTTACCAAAAACCAAACAACTCTTTACACAAAACTAATCCTATTCACTTTGGGATCGGTGATGTGCTTATTGCGATTAATAAGTATAAAATAATTTTAGCTTATACTATAAATTATCATAGTCTCTTCAATTTCAAGCAACGTATACCACTTTGTTAATGTTGTACACCATTAATTTAAGTTACCTACTCAATATAGTTTCACTTTAGATTTTGTTTAACAACCCATTAATGGTTGAGCTCATATAGATAGACGACATTTTTTTTTTTTTTTGTAGATAGACGACATTTATTAGAATCATGAGGTGAAATTAATCCTCAAGATCTAAGGTATTTCTTTCCATATATAAGTACATATTTAGAATAATTAAACCTAAATAAGTACTAACAAACTACATTAAAAAATTCCGCTCAAGCTGCCAAAATTGGTTAAAGTTTCATTGAGTACAACAATTTTGTGTTAAATCAAGATAAGGATTAAAGATTTAAGATATACCGGCACGTAATTAATTTGACCAATCATTATCATTGCCAAATATAGTTGAACATTACTATTAACTCTGTGAACCTTGAAGATCATGTACTTCTTTTTCTTGTTGATTAAAGTCGTATTTTGTTTCATCACGAATCCTAATTAATACTTATAATAGTAACTTTTAATTTATAAGAGCACAAAAAAACAAATGATTTAAATATATAATTGAATAAAAAAACTTAAGAATAGTAGTTAGTGTCCATTGTTAGTTTTCGATTTGTTTAATTATAAGTGTCAATTTATTTTTCACACAAATATTAACAAAATTATTAAAATTTCTACTATATATACGTATTCTTCAGTTTCATAACAAATGTTGTTTTAAATTTAAATTTTTATTTTAAACAAAATTTCTGTATTTTTAATATAGATTGGTAAACGAAAATTTAATTTGATCACTATGATTTTAGTTTATTATAACTAATATAAAATAAAATTACATAAATTTATAGTTTTTTATATGTGTGAAATGAAACCGAAAAACATTATTCGGGTAGCCTAATTAAAGTATTATCTCTTCATCTTTATATTTGATCTTATGGCAACGTTCTCAATTTCAAATCACATACAAAAAACTATAAAATTATGCGTGACACGTAAAATAATAATAAAAATCAAATTATATGATAATTATGCGGATTATCAATTTTAAAATTTAATATTTTTAGTTTTATCCGCATATTAACCGGAACCTAATCTATTGGTTTATAAAATTGTGTGTGACCACTAGCAGGCAAAAATCATTATAAAATATAGCAACATTTAGTTATTATTAGTACTTTTATGATTTTCCCCTTTTTTCTTTATTACACACGTCTATTTGTTGATTAATATTGAAGGAAAGTGGGAGGGTACTTTTTGGAAGACAAGAATGCAACATACAAAGAGAATTTGTGAATTTCTAGATATATATTTGTTTCTTGAGGGGAAACAAAGTATAAATTAACGATTTAGAAAATCTAATTTTCTTTTCAAAATTTCAAAAATAGCCTTTTTATCAATCTATACTATTAAAATATATTAACCTAACAACATTATATCTTCATTATTATTCTAGTTTTTTCTATCAAATTGATCTTTCTTCATTTTTACACTAACTTCTTTCATTACCTTATTAAAATATTTTTTTCTATTTACAAACTCACACACACATAGTATTAAATAATAACACAACTGCGACACTAGTAGGAACATGTTACTAACTAAAAGCAATTATCTTTTGGTTTAAGAAACTTACCAATATCTCTCGTAATTGATATACAGTGTCTAATCTTGGCAAATTTACCTCATACGTCATCCATTATAACCAGAAACGACCTTTTAGCTAGTATCGTTAAAAGCTAGTTAATCCATATTGTTTAGAAGATTTTCTGTTCTCTAGGGCTAAATCTTCTACAAAATGAACAATAACGTCGAGGTCCGGAAATCACAATGGTGTTGTGTTTTCCGAATGTTCTCTGACGCCCAAGTCAGAAAATGATAAAGAAAGATCACAGAGTGGTTCGTCGGAAAACGGAAAGAGTGTTCGGAAAACGGGAAGAAGAAATGTGCCGATCGAGTCCAAAAAAAAAAAAAAGATCCACAATGGGCTTTGAGTGATGGGCTTTTTAAGGTGAAGGAGAAGAAATCAAGAGTTTGGAAGTGTAAAATCCCGGCCAGGAAGTGACCGGAAAGTTGACCGGAGTATGGTCGGAAATGAGACTTAGAGTCTCGAAAAGAATTGAACACTAAGTGTTTAGAAATACCAAGTACGACATATCTTTATGTAGTGAGAATATGAGAAAATCGTGAACCTCTTTCCCGTTGGAAAAAGGGAAGTATTTATAGAGTTTTACCTAACCGGGTTAGTATACCGGGTCAGATCCTTAGTCGTCGGGTTGTTGGGTCAGGTTTCGGATCCGTTGAATGGGTTTGTATCCAGTGCTCGTCTGACTTTTCATCTACTTTCCTTGGCCGCATCCGCCAGCTGCTCGACATAGCCTTCTTGCATCCTTGTCTCTCTCAGTGTACGGCTCGGAAGCAACAGATCAAACGCGGTATAGTCGTCTCCCATACTGTTGTTCATCCCTATGCTCCGTGTGTTGTCACTTTCACCTATCAGATGTAAGCAAAAAACATTAATTGCATGATCCGTAGGTTGTCAGAAGCATGTGCGTAGATTTGAACATATTCTTATTGTCTATTGGAGGGAAAATCATAAGTATTGAATTGTCGCCTAAGTGATTTACGTACTTGGCATGAATCCTTTGATACCAGGGATCGAGATGTCGGGGTTGTCCAGTCGCCGAGTGTCTCGCTCCCAGTAACTTGTGCGGATCATTTTTCCTAGGTCTCGTGAACTCCAGATTACTGACACATCTACGAGGCTGGGAAGGATGACATTTCCTCCTCCTGACCACTCAGTCCCTAACCTCCTCGTACTTGACAGCGTGGCATGCACTGTCATATACGGGGAGCCTAGGGGCAGGTGGCCCTTGCCGGATCTCTTGGTTCTGTAGGTCCCAAGACCCGTTGCAAATCTCAGTTTGATCCAGGGGATCGTATCTGCAAAAAAAGCCATAGACGACACATGAAAACACGTAATTCGTCCACGTAAAAAAGTTTGTATTTATCCCAACACACATATAATTTTTGTTTACATGTCCTAGAAAGAAAATATATAAGCTTGCGAAAGATGTTGGTGATATACTTCAACTCTAGTTCGCCATCTCTTCTTTAACCAACTTCCTTAATCGGGTAAAATGAAATCAATTTTTTCCTTTGTTTTCAAGGAGACTGAATCTTTTCTACAAGTGATAAATTTATAATTTTCTCAAATATGTTATGTAAAAGCACAAGTGTACTTTTAACCCGAAAAAGAGAAGCACAAGTGTACTAGCAACTGAAGCGCGTTTACATGTAGTCTGTTTAACCTAAACATATATTTAGAGGATGTTGCTGGTGTATCTTGACTCTAAAATTTGAGATTATGTAAGTATTCTCGTTAATCAATTTCAGACTTGCAATTAAATTTTGTTTAAACTCAAGTAGACCCCGATCATATTCTTATCAAACTTAAGATTTAAACTAATTTCATTTAACTTGAGATTTAAGCTTCTATTTAAAAAAAAAAAAAAAAAAATTTACTTTTGTTTTTTCTTATTACATTTTTTTTTTCTATTTTTTCTTATTGCCATTAATATGAACATTCCTTTTACTTATTTTCTCTTATGGTTTTGTCGTGTATCAGGAGTAATTAATTCACGTAATGCACGATTTGATATCATTTTAAATTCGTTATCCCAGTCCATGAGAAGTAATTGTGTTGTGCGTATTGGTTTGAAGTAGTCTGTAGTCCACCCATAGAGCAATAATGGCATGCTCGTAACTTTGAGTCTTTGACCTATTTTTTTGTTCTATTACCCTGTTGATTATGTTTTTGTTGTTGTTGTTGTTGTTGCCATGTTTATACACTAATATTTTCTCTCATTTTCCAATATATAAAAGACTTATTTGCATCAATTGACACTTAATTTTCAAATTTTTAGTTTTATGTCACTTTCATTTTTTTTATTTTTTGTTTTGGGAAGTTTTTGCACCCAGAATCACCTTTTTAAAACTCTTTTAGTTTTTTAACACTTTCTAAAAACTGTTTAAGGATCTAACATTTTCCCTTGCAAAATGACGATTTTACCTTCGTGTTGATACACGCGTGTACTGTACACGTTTCATGAATATTATTGAAAAAAACAAAGAATAAAGAATTAACAACAATTTTAACAGTTTTCTCTTTTTCTTTGCCAACAATGTCAAGAGTTAATTTACTAAAAAAGAAATATAGTAACGTTAGAAAATATTCAAAAGAGTGCATGTCTTTTAAAGCTGATGGGTCGGTTTTATATATTGCGCATGCCCTGCGTCTCTCCAAAACTTCGTGGACCGGTTTATTTATCTGTGGAAGGAAATATGCCAACTTTATAAACTAGTGTCGCACTCTCATGTCTCTGAGTGGAATAGTTTTAAACATTTCAAATTTGTTTCCAAAATTCAGAAAATATTTTTGTAAGGAAACTATATTTTTATCCACAGCTCTATAGATGAGAATATTTTTAATGAAAATTTTAGGGTGTTTTACAAAATTTGGCACTTTATTTAAGTTTCATTAGTTTTTTAACACTTTTCCAAAGTGCTATTAGAAAGTGCTACTTTCTGTACTGTACATGACAATTAAGTCCATGTACGAATCTGGACGATACACAAGAAGACAGAAGGGATATTTTTATCATTTGCCCGCTAAAAAACAAAAAAAAACAGTAAAAAAAATTAAAGTGTTAAAAATCTAATAAAACTTAAATAAAGTGTCTGTTTTTGCAATTATGTCAAAATTTTATAATATAAACTACATTTAATTTATTTTTAAGTGAAATACAACCAACTAGTTAGCCCGTTGGTAAGTAGTAGATTGATTCACGTCTTTTATCTATTACTCAAGGTTTTATCAAACTTCTAAAGTGAAATTCCTTAACACGTCCCCTCGAATAAACGTGTGAGAGTAAAGACCATTCCACAAATTTAAGATATCACAATATATGCAGAGAAAATATCAAAATTATTTATGGTAAAACGTAGAAAAGTTTTAAGAACATCAAATGAAAGTTTTAAGTTTATAAAGAACTGATCTACACTAGCACAAAATCTATTTACTGTTAATGGTTGATACAAATTACAAAAACCATTGCCAATATTAGATAACATCAAAGCATAAAATTAAATGAAAAGTGGAGGGTATATGCCTAAATATTGTAGATGTAATTAAAATAAATTAATATAAAAAGCCTAAAGCAAAGGAATTGACGGACCATGCCTAAAATGTACACATAGCGTATTTGAATGAAATTTGTTCACGAGAAAAAAAATACCTCTTCTCCAACACCTCTTCTCTCTGTTCACATCTGTTTCCTCGTCACCACAAGACTTAAACATTTACCTAATCCAATTTTTCCATGTTATTTATAATTTTCTTAATTGAATTAAGTTGATGCATGTTATTTTATGCTGTAACTTTCATCATAAATGGTTAATTAGTCAATTGATCTATTTATATTATATGTATATATATCAACGTAACGACCTATATCATATGCATTTGGATCTGCATCACCAAGATGATGACTTTATCATATCCTAGAGATTTAACAATCCTTCTCTCTTAATCTTGATTGCCATAAGTCAAACTTGAGATTATTTTAAATACTATAGGGAGTCCAATTATGGCACATAAAAGAGGTTAATTAATTAAATAATATATATACATACAATTATATGATCATATGTATATGAAATTCAAAAAAAAAAGAGTCGTGTAATTCACAAGCTCACAGCAATGCAAAATACATGTTAAAAACAACGTGTAATGAGTAAAGGGATGCAAACAAAGTGTTAAAGAAAATTCCAAAGCCATATTTATAAATAATCTGTTAACTGAAGCTATCATAGTTCTTTTTATGTATATTAAAAAAAATTGCTCTCTCTCTCTATATATGCATGTGAGTTTATAAAGGGATCAACAAGTTCCTAAATAAAATCTAAGAGCCAATAATATCAATAGATGAGTATAGTGAAGCCAAGTGAGTATATCTTTTGGCAGACATATGCAAATCTTGTGAATATGATTGGATTGATAATTATTCAACGGATCATAAAGAAAGAGCTTGATTGGAGGATTAAACAACATATAAAAAATATAAGATATTAAACAAAAATAACATATAAAATAATAGGAAAGCCTGCACAGGTAATATTGACCAACAATAGCCTCATTCTAAACTAGACAAAGCCATGTGTGTTGTAGGACCTTCCAAATATATTTTATAATAATAATTTCATCATTTCCAATTTATTATATAACCATTTCTTCTTCCTTCTCCTCAGACACTAAACCAACCTTCAAGAACAGAGAATAAAGCCATTTCTCTTAACAAAAAATAACAAAATAAAAAGTCTCTCTCTTTTTTCCTCTTTGAACTCATCATTGCAACACGAACATCAGCTGTTTGTGTCTGCTTTCAGACAAAAAAAAAACAATGATACCAAGTTACGACCCAAATGATACAGAGGCTGGTCTAAAGCTTCTCGAGGATCTGACCACAAATGCAGAGGCAATTCAACAGCAAGTTCTCCACCAAATACTCTCCCAAAACTCTGGAACACAATATCTCCGAGCATATCTTGACGGAGAATCCGACAAGAATCAACAAAGTTTCAAGAACAAAGTCCCTGTGGTGAATTACGACGACATAAAGCCATTCATTCAACGAATTTCTGATGGAGAATCCTCTGATATCGTCTCCGCTCAACCCATCACAGAACTCCTCACTAGGTAAACATAATATGTATATATAGTTAAATTCGACGAAACATTACAAAAAAAAAAAAAAACATTTTCGTTACATTTAGTAATATCCTTGAGTAACTATTGGATGCAGCTCGGGGACTTCTGCAGGAAAGCCGAAGTTGATGCCATCTACAGCTGAAGAATTGGAAAGGAAGACATTTTTCTACAGTATGCTTGTGCCTGTCATGAACAAGTAATAAATGCCTTACTAGTTATATGTTAATTTACACAATTATTATTTTTTCGTCAAATAAAAATATATTTAGTCTCGTAAGATAATATATTTAGTCTCGTAAAATAAAAATATACAAATATATTTAGTCTCGTAAAATTTGGTTACACAATTATTCTTAAGTTAAATCTCATTCCAAAAAATAAATAACTGAAAACACATAATACACAATTTGGTTATCACATAGTTTTTTTATTAAAAAAAACCAAACACAATATTTTATTATTTTAATTTTAATTTTGGTTGTTTGGCTCTCTAATTGGGCTTAACCACTATAGCAAATAAATCGATTTTTTCTTTGCTAAAAAGAGGTTTACCTTGCAAATTGAATATGCAGAATCCCAGTTACACTAATCAGAGGGGAGAGGGAAAAAAATAAACTATAAATTATATTTGGCATCTTTGGTCTAACTAATAAAATAGTGAAGAAATTTTTTGTGTTAATGGATTGTGTTATATATATAATTGCAGATATGTGAATGGGCTGGATGAAGGAAAAGGGATGTATCTTCTATTCATAAAACCAGAGATCAAGACTCCTTCAGGTTTAATGGCGCGTCCTGTGCTGACCAGTTACTACAAAAGTCAACATTTCAGAAACAGACCATTCAATAAGTACAACGTCTACACTAGCCCTGACCAGACCATTCTTTGTCAAGACAGCAAGCAGAGCATGTACTGTCAGCTTCTCTGCGGTTTAGTCCAGCGATCTCATGTCCTAAGAGTCGGAGCTGTCTTTGCCTCTGCCTTTCTTCGAGCGGTCAAGTTCTTGGAGGATCATTTCAAAGAGCTCTGCGCAGACATCAGAACCGGTACTGTCACTAGCTGGATCACTGACTCAGCCTGCAGAGACTCGGTTTTATCGATCCTTAAGGGATCAAATCAAGAATTGGCTGATGCAATTGAGTCTGAGTGTGCTGAGAAGTCGTGGGAAGGAATCTTGAGGAGGCTATGGCCTAAAGCAAAGTATGTTGAGGTGATTGTTACGGGTTCGATGGCTCAATACATTCCGACACTCGAGTTTTATAGCGGTGGTTTACCGTTGGTTTCAACCATGTATGCTTCCTCTGAGTGTTACTTTGGTATCAACCTTAATCCGATGTGTAATCCTTCGGATGTTTCGTATACGCTTCTTCCTAATATGGCTTACTTCGAGTTCTTGCCTGTCGATGACAAATCCCATGAAGAGATTCACTTTGCTTCCCATTCTAATATCGACGATGATGATGCTCTCAAGGAAGATCTTATTGTCGATCTTGTAAATGTTGAAGTCGGTAGATATTACGAAATTGTCATTACTACATTCACAGGTTAGTGTCTCTCTACGAACATATAATTTCGGTATATTTATTCTAGGTCTCATCTCACTTCCAATTAGGTCTTGGTGTAACTTGCGACACAAGTAACCTATCTGTTTGTTTTTCTTAATAGGTTTATATAGATACAGAGTAGGAGATATACTAAAAGTGACTGGATTCCACAACAAAGCGCCTCAATTCCGTTTCGTGCAGCGAAGAAACGTCGTATTAAGCATCGATACCGACAAAACGAGCGAGGAAGATCTGCTAAACGCGGTGACGCAAGCCAAACTCAACCATCTGCAACAACCTTCAAGCCTCTTGCTCACAGAGTACACGAGCTACGCAGACACGTCATCGATCCCGGGGCATTACGTGCTCTTCTGGGAGCTAAAGCCACGCCACAACAACGACCCACCAAAGCTAGACGACAAGACAATGGAGGAATGTTGCTCTGAGGTTGAGGATTGTTTGGATTACGTGTACAGGAGATGCAGGAACAGAGATAAATCGATTGGGCCATTGGAGATAAGAGTGGTGAGTTTGGGGACATTTGATTTGTTGATGGATTTTTGTGTCTTTCAAGGATCTTCTGTGAATCAGTACAAGACTCCAAGATGTGTTAAATCTGGAGGAGCTCTTGAGATTCTTGATTCAAGAGCTATTGGGAGGTTCTTCAGTCAGAGAGTTCCTCAATGGGAACCACTTGGTTTAGATTCTTAGTTTTTTTTTTACTTTTACTTTTAAAAAAAAATATAATCAAAGTCTTGATTTTAAGTAAGATCCTCATTTATTAAGTTGCTAATTGGTGTTTTTTCTTTTCTTTTTTATTATAAAGCGCTTTTTCTCTTTTGTAACAAACTTTCAGCAAAGTCCTCTCATTTTGTGAATGTATACTTTTTGTGTCTTTTTCTTCATGTTTCCGTAATTCTCTTTTAACAATATTTCTACTTTAGTATAGATAAAGATGGAATTAAAATGAGGAGATTGAAATAATTGGATAGAGAGATGAAGAGTGACGTATTGATGCACATGAAGATGGTGATGGTTTAATATGCCAGCCAACACACAGCCACATCATTGAGATCCACATTTCTTTCTTACATCATATTTTTTCTTTTTTCATAATCTCAACTATTATCTATCTCTCGTCAACGGTTTCACTTTTCTTTTTTTTTTGTTTCTTCCTAAATCTTGAAAATAGTTTATATAAAAAAAGTTTTGAAGTCTTGTTATAAAACGGTTAATTCAATATAAAGTTGATTTATGCAAAATAATTGTTTAAAATGGAAAGTGTTAAGACTTTCGGAGCAAATTTCTTCCAAGTGTTTGACATTTAACAAGTCTAGGATATGCTTTTCAGCACAACGTAGGTTAAAACATTATTAGTAAACCATGTGCCTCAATAGTATTGTAATGTAAACTGCAGAAAATAAAATTCATACAATGAAAGGTGTATGGTCTTATAAAATCATTATCGTTATATAATTATTATATCCTTAGAGATAGAGAAGAGACTATTGATTAATTCCGGTGTTTCTCTTCCCGACCGATTTGAATTCCGACGGAAGAAAATCAACAGTTTACCCAGAACAATGGCGTTGATAGAAGTCCACGGATCCTTCTTCCGTCGCTCCTAGTAAACATATTTGAACAATTCATAATCATTTCATTTATTATTTTCAAATTATAAGACTATTTGGTAGGACTACTAATGTAGTTAATCTATTACATCTAATGTCTGATTTGTTGTTGCTGTCGAATATATTTATAGCCTTAGATATTGAATTCGAATTTTATTTCATAATGGAAAAAGCTCACAAACGTTTCAAATTTATAGTTGAAGCTTAAAATTTAACTGAAAAATGATTTGCCAATTGTGAGTTTAAATCGAAAGATACTATGATTCACATTGATGATATATTTCCGTTCTCAGATAGTAGTGTTACTTATAGCAAAGAACATGATGCAAAAAATTTTCTTTTTTCGAATTGAATGTTAAATAAAAAACCTTTCTCACAATATGTGCCTCGGTGACGTGTAGAAGTTGGTAAGATTTCTTAAATTTAGTGTTAAATTGAGACGACTACTATAGAAGGATATAGAAGGATCTAGAGTGAGTGTAGACTATTCCTACTACTTGGATCTCGTCCCACTCATTCCAATCAACTCACCACAATTTACCATGAACATATCGATTGTTTGAATCAGAACATGATCTCCAAATTTTAATCTAAATAAAGATATTAATAAATCTTTGGGAAAGGAGTTGATGAATCATATTTGAATCGGATCAGTTACCCGAATTCAAAATTTTAAACACATGTACCCTTATACGGAGCCAAATTTATTGTTTGTTTGTAACTACTCGTATACGTATTCCGATTTTCGAATGCCCAAACATAGAAATACATTGGGATTGATATCGAATTGAAACCGGTAGTATGGCTTATATGACCACCCCTTCATTCCAAGATTCAACATAAGAATAGGAAATGATCAATGAATTTAGAGCATGGTTAAATAAAACTAAAAGCATGGTTAACGTAGGAGTTGAGTAACCGACAAGACTTGGATTTTATGGATGTGCTTGGTATTTGAGTAAATGGGTAAAAGAGACAGATCTATGACCCAAAATATTAAAGCAAAAGAAAAAAAAAAGGGAACACACTTTACTGTTCACTTAAGAGAAAACGATGAGTTTCCCTCTCAACTGTCCTGTCGTGTTACTTTCCGTATCCCCCTCAAGAACAAAACGCTGTCATTTTCGTCTTGCTACCAACACAAACCATTGTAACCCCATCTAATCCTGTATGTTTCTTGAATATGATTAAATAAAATGTTCATTTTCATGTAAGTCTGGAAAGATATACATGTATTGTCAACGTAATGACAGATTCAAAATAATGCATTCATAGATAACTAGATAAGAATCTATCCACAATAGTTAAATTTTGATTAGACCCAAATAAAACTAGTCTGTGAGATACCAACCTTTTTATCAACCTTAGACGTTGTGCATCTACAGTTGTCTATTCCGAACATAGTTCAATAATGTTTACGTTCCACATTCGCAAGTCGTAGCCAGTCTTTTTTTTATATACAGAAAAAACAAAACAAAAAAAAATCTACGGTAATGAACATTATGGAAAACTAATTCTTACTAGACAATTAGGTATAAGTCAACCAAGGTTTACTAGATAATGGGTATAACTCATATGATATTTTATTGTGCGACTATAATGTTACAAAATTTAGTTATTAGAGAAGATATTGAATATGAGGTTTTTTTTTTGTTCTTTATATAAATGATTAATGATGATGGATATAATGACGTTGTTATACACGTGCAAAAGACCTAGTTGTAAACTAAATCCCAAATTATCAAATTATTTAAAAAAAAAAAAAAAACTTGATCTATCGTTTGAAGAAGTAAATAAAAATAATGTGATCGTGTGTGAGCCGTGTGTGTGTGTGTGTCAATGTAAATGGAGAGGTTATAAGAAGGCCACGAGTGCAAGAGGGAACAAAGAGAGAAAAAGGAATTAAAACATTAGAAGACTAGAAAGAACAAAAAAAATTGAAAAGAAGAGACAAAAGAGAGAGACACACGAAGAGAGAGAGATTCAGCATTAGACACGACTCCTCATTTTTCGTCCGCACGCAATTTCGAGCTCGTCCTCATATTGGTGGTAGGGACTCTCTCCTTTATCACTTGCTCTCTCCCTCAGTTTTGGTCGGATTCGCTTCATCAGTCTCTCTTTTTTTCGGGCTTATCCAACTTTTCTTGTCTCTATTTCCAATTCTAAAGAAACAAAGCTAGATTATTTGAAACATCATCTAATAGTATAACCCTTCTTTCAAAAAAAAACTCATCTAATATAGAATCATTATTGTGGTTTGTGAAGTAGGATAGTCGTATTTGTGTTGAACATAGCTGTATAATAGTCACATTTTGGCCAAACTTAGGAATATATACTTTGGTCCAACTTGGACATGGCGTATTTTGGGATAATGTGTATTTCATTATTCTCAATTAAATGCAAACAAAGAAAAGCCTAGAAGATTGCGACAGAAAGCAACAAGACTGTGAGAGAGAGAGAGAGTGTGACCATATTATAGTCTTAAGAGTGGACCATATTAGTCTTACTCTGTACACCGCAATTAACACCCCACTCGTGTGTCCTGTCTTTCAATTGCTTCTCTCGATTCAGTTTCAACGACAAAACCTTGTTCCCTTCCTAATTTCACGCTCTTTGTTCGCAAAACTCAACAACTCGTTCTTTGCATCTTTCCTTTCTCCAATTCGGAAACCGGCAAAATCGCAATCGTTGTAGGGCAATCGTATTGCCGAAAAACACGCAAAATTGACTGATTTCCCACACGTCAAAGGCATTTATTTATACATAAACATGGACTACCAAGGAAAGAGACCTAATATTCGCTTTATTCTGCGTCTTAATTGAGATTTTTCTCAACCAAGATCCTCTTCCTCTAAAGCATGGGCCCGAGGAGGAACGAAAATCAGTACGCTCTACTCGGAAATGACTTCATCTACCGGATGAGTTCATCTACTGGAGTGAAAAGATTTCTACCCTTGTAGCTCGCTCCTATGGATCATAACTTTAGCCATCTCGATACTGCAGTAACACGCTCAGACATGCCTCCACAGTGAACTGCAACTCACAACTAGGGCGGCCTGGTTCTAAATAGGACGGCTCGGGCTGGACCATATCTTATTTTGTACAATCAATGTAGGACCCCGTTTAGGTCTAATCCCACATATTTTTTCTTTTTAGCATTATTCAGGTAAGGCGTGGGCTGGTCCATGTCCCAGAGATCAAATTCAGGACCATACTAAATCATAAACATCAAGCCTAAATCAGGACCTGACTAATCAGTGCCGGGTCAAATGAGCCAGGCCAGGTTGGCTCAACACAACATACCGAGGGGCAAAATCAACAACAACCAAGGGATGATCAGGATGAAATCAAGGCCAAATCAGGGTACAACAGCCAAGGGATGGGATGTAACCCGGCTATCAATCTGAGTATGGTAAATCATGGTTTCTTGCACATGAATTTCTTAATAGCATTTGTATTGTCATTATGTAATGGTGTGATAAAGGCTACCATTCACAAATCTACAAACTGTTTATGGTAGCATCTCTCCTCAGTGGTATATATAATCTACGGATACAAGATATTTACCTGTTCTTGAAGATGCTTACAACATTTCGTTATCATTTCGGGTCTTACCCGGACTTTTCTTGCTCAAGTTTCGCAACTACAGCCTTCCTCTCATCTTCCGAAAGAGACATGAACATGAAAACAGATTTATCCCCAATATCATCCTTCAACAACCAAACCAGATTGAAGATAATTAGTATTATAACATTTTGATACTTGTATAAAGTAGCAAGACCTCGAAGCTTGCACATTCTAATCTTCAACGAGCAACAGTGTACCTTTATGGGCTGAGTGAATTTTCTTGCAGCAAATACTACAAAGAGCGCCATCCATGCTCCTAGCAACACCAGTTTTGCCTCATCATTCATCAGACCACTCTGCAATTTCAATTTTCCAATTCAAGTCAGGCTGATCAAATACCAACATCCCCAGTTCTAGGAAAATGTGAACCGTTCCCTTTAGAGAGATGATGCAGAAGAATATTAGCTAATTTCCAAGGTAGCTAAAGCAGGATATCTTAATCGAACAAGCTACTTTACCAAATGCCCGAGAAGAACTGAAGGTATGATGAATGTAAGAAGGCCAGCTTCTAGCTTTCCATAACAAAGCCCTGCAGACAGAAATTGCAAATCAAGAAGATCGGTATGGCTAAATACATATGAAGCCTCCTAGTACATCAGTAAAGCACAATGAAAACACAGAACTTTTACCTTCTTTGAAAACGAGCCCCGTGAGCGCAGCGAAAAGAGGGCCAACAAACCAAACAGCAGTTGGATGATCAACAACATAATGAACCAAGTTATCACTGGCTGGTCGAGCAAGAGCTGCGTAAGTGGCTAACGAACCAACAACACCAAGTGCCCACAAAGCCTGAAGAGTCCTCTTAATCTCCGTAACATATATGTGAATTAGAAACAGCGATAGGCCCAAACCACCAGCACCAACAAGGTAGAACAAGTCATGGTTTTGCTTGATTATTTCACTTAACCAAGAGTCTCCTGGTATAAAAGCAGCAGAAGAAGCGGCTACAAAGGATGCAGCAGCAGTTACCAGTCCTGATCTGTACAGGATAACCTGAAAAACAAGCAAAAGGTAATCATCAAACAGGCTTAAGTAGAAAGTTCCAGAATCAATTTCACCAGGAACAAAACTATAGACAGAAACAGAATACTACATAATCTAATCATTATATAAATCACACCAATCTTCCCTATGTGTAGATGAACAGACTGGACTAAAACCATCAAGGATTTAACTTGCAGGTCGAGCTTTCAAACAAGGAACCGCAAAATAACATAAGCAATGAGAGCTACGCACTGCCCAACTATCCAAAAACTTAAATTTTGAGGAACCCAAGCAACGAAATTAGTCTAAGTTGAGCAGGAATCGCGAGGGATTTGAAGAGACGCACCTCTTTGACATCGGACTGCTCGATGGTCCAGGGACCGTAAACACCTTGGTAAACGGTTCCATCGACGGATCCTTGAGAGCTATCGCTCACAGCCCTGAAACTAACCCTCCCCTTTCTCACCCCAGATCTCGCCGTTAGACCCGCCGGCGACTTGTTGAGATTAGCCGGCGGTCTGATTAGTGTCGTCGATAACAAACGCGAGGCCATTGTGACGAGTTGAAACTACAAAAGTCGTAGATTCATCACATGAGTTAAAACGCCGTCGTTTCGTTATGACGTGGTTGTTCGATTGATTTGGATGAAAATAATCATCGTCAGGGATAAAATTTCAAAGAAGCCAATTATTTGATCCCAAAAAATGGATTTTTTTTATATTATTATTGTTGTATGCCTATATTTGGTCACTACATAATTATCCTTGATGATCACTATCGTTTCATAAAGGAGATCAAATCTGAATCCAATCTTTTCCGATTATCAAATCCTGTTTCATCCTTTAAACTGATCTCCGAATGTGAATAAGACAGGCCTAATCAAACTAAAATTTCGGTTTAGGTTTGCCTCTAAGTTGGACATAAGAGTCGAGTAAACCTTCGTTAAGACAGACGCATAGAGCTAGATATCAAGATGTAAGTGTTCGGTTTTTCCAAGTGAAAAATCTTCTTCGGATTTCTGTTTCATTTTACATAAAGAACACACAAGGTTACCTACACAAGGGCAATCTACAGACAGTAACTGATGGTAAAGACAGTAACTGCAGAACCATAATCACAGATGACAGTCACGGTTTTAAGAGGAGTGTGATATCGTTCTAAGGAACAATAATAAACTGCAGACCTCATTCAATCTCTATCTGTTGAGGAGCTTCTTCTTCATATTTCGAGGCCATCCCATCTGCATCAACTTCCTCTTCTGTAATACCCGAGGCTTCAACTGTTCGCGTCACCCATTCCTTGAGCGGTTCTTCGTTTAGATCGAGTCTTAGAAGTCCAGCAAACATCCCACCCACAAATGCAATTGGCTCCTAAAGAGACCATAAAACAACCACATTGCAATGAGGATTGATATTAACCAAAGGATTAAGGCATAAAAGTAAGCCATCAGATTTTGAACAGAGGAAAAACAGTGTAACTTAAACTATCAAGATTGAAACAGATGTAAGGAGATATGTAAAAAGAGGAACCCCTCCAAGATTGATCAAGAACACACAATCATGGCAAAACACATCTTAGAAAATTGGTATATAGATTGCTTAATTGCTATTTGGAAGAACTCTTGGTAAGTATAGATTACTGAAACCCTATTGAAAAAAGAATCAATTTTTGTCATCAGAGAGATAAATTCACTAATCTGCATCACCCATTCTTATCTTTTTTTTTATCCGGAAGAGAATGAGTGTAAAGTAATTGAAAATAAGAGTACCTTGAGAGCCTCCGAGAGAATGGGTTCTTGAGGGAGATTGAAACAACATGGCTTCGCAATTAGGGTTCTACGGGTCGGAGAAAATGGAGGACGAAACGGAAGTTCATTGCTTTTGATTCCGGCGGAGAACTGATCGATACAAAAATTGTGACCCACAACAGAGCGTTATTAAAAAGATTGGGAAGAAGACAATCAAATCAACAGATTCGGAAAGAACGAAGACAGACCTGATGAGGGTGAGAAACGAGGACGAGCGAGGACGGGAGACAAGAAGAAATTAGGACAAAACCCATCGCTTCTTCTTCCTCGGGTCAGAAAATATCAATCTGCACTCAAGGCTAAAGCACAGCGAGATTTCTCGGCTTTTCTAATTTTAATTTTAATTTTATATATCTAATTTTAATTTTCGTTGCCAAAAAATAATAATAATGATTTTCGCAGGAGGGTTAGCCGAGATTTTTCGACTATTTGAAATTATTATTTGTTTGGGTTAGCATTATAACACTAGGTGAGTGGTGCATTAATTGAATTTTATAGATAGTTTAACTTAGAGAATAATGTGGCGAAAATGTAGTTGTTTAATTTTTAAATATGTTTGGTATTTGATCATACTATGAAATCCTACTATGAAGTTGGATGCAAGTTTTGAAAACAATCGTCTGATTTTTATTTTCGATGGACCACTCACATGAGAAGTAAAAATACTTATGTCATGTTCGTTTGCTCATTTGGATGCTCCATCCAGATGAAGCCCTTCAAAAACATCAATTTCTGTTTTCCTGCCAAAAAGGTAAAATCATGTTTTCCGCAAAAAAAGAAAAATTATGTTTTCCCGCCAAAAACGTAAAATTTTGTTTCCCGCAAAAAACGAAAAATCTCGTTTTTCCGCCAAAAACGTAAAATCTCGGTTTCCCGAAAAAAAACTAAAAATTATGTTTTTCCGTCAAAAACGTCAAATCCCGTTTTCCCGCAAAAAATGTAAAATCCCATTTTCCCGCAAAAATGTAAAATCCCATTTTCCAGCAAAAACGTCAAATCCTGTTTTTTTTTCTCAAACACGTAAAATCATGTTTTCCCGTAAAAAAACGTAAAATTTTGTTTACCCGCCAAAAACGTAAAATATCGTTTTCCCGCGAAAAACGTAAAATCTCGTTTACCAGCCAAAAAACGTAAAATCTTGTTTACCCGCCAAAAAACGTAAAATCTCGTTTTTCCGCAAAAAACGTAAAATTATGTTTTTCCGCCAAAAACGTAAAATCCTGTTATCTCGCAAAAAAACTAAAAATCATGTTTTCCCGTAAAAAAACGTCAAATCCCGTTTTCCGCAAAAAACGTAAAATCCAATTTTCCCGTCTAAAACGTAAAATCCAGTTTTCGCAGGAAAAACGTAAAATTCCGTTTTCCCGGGAAAAACTAATAAGCATGTTTTTCCCGTCAAAAACGTCAATTCCCGTTTTCCCGCCAAAAACGTAAAATCCCATTTTCCCACAAAAACGTCAAATACCGTTTTCCCCTCAAACACGTAAAATTCTATTTTCCCGCAAAAAAGGTAAAATCCCGTTTTTCCGCCACAATCGTAAAATCTCGTTTTCCCGCAAAAACGTAAAATCATGTTTTCTCGCCAAAAACTTAAAATCTCGTTTTCCCGTAAAAAAAACTAAAAATAATGTTTTTCCCGTCAAAAACGTCAAATCCTGTTTTCCAGCTAAAAACGCAAAATCTCATTTCCCGCAAAAATGTCAAATGTCGTTTTTCCCTCAAACACGTAAAATCCCATTTCCCGTCTAAAAACGTAAAATCTTTTTTTCCCGCCAAAAACGTAAAATCATGTTTTCTCGGGAAAGAACGTAAAATCCCGCTTTCCTGGGAAAAACGTTAAATCCCGTTTTCCTGGGAAAAACGTTAAATCATGTTTTTCCGGAAAAACGTAAAATTTTGTTTTCCCGTCAAAAATGTAAAATCCCGGTTTTCGTCAAAAACATAAAATCCCGTTTTTCCTTCAAATATGTAAAATCATGTTTTCCCGCCCAAAAATGAAAATCTTGTTTTCCGCCAAAAACGTAAAATTCTGTTTTCCCGCCAAAAACGTAAAATCTCGTTTATCCGCCATAAACATAAAATCCCGTTTTCCTGTCAAAAACCGTTTTCCCGCCAAAAACGTAAAATTCCGTTTACCCGCTATAAACGTAAAATCTCGTTTTTATGTCAAAAACCATTTTCCCGCCAAAAACGTAAAATCTATTTTTCCCGCAAAAACGTCAAATCCCGTTTTCCCGCGAAAAACGTAAATCCTGTTTTTCCGAAAAAAACGTAAAATTTCGTTTTCCCGTCAAAAACATCAAATCCCGTTTTCCAGCCAAAAACGTAAACTCATGTTTTCCCGTAAAAAATGTAAAATCTCGTTTTTCCGTCGAAAATGTTAAATCCCGTTTTCCTGCCAAAAACGTAAAATCCCGTTTGACCACAAAAAAACGTAAAATCCCGTTTTCCCACAAAAAACGTAAAATTCCGTTTTTCCGCAAAAAACGTAAAATCTCGTTTTTCCGTCAAAAACGGAAAATCCCGTTTGCCCTTAAACACGTAAAATCCTATTTTCCCACCCAAACACGAATACGGGATACAAAAATAATAACAAAATTAAATTATTTTTGTAAATATTAAATTTAATGTATAGTAATATTTTCTATGTAATGATTAAATACTTTTAGAGACTAAAAATGAACAAATCTTATTTTCTGGTTATTATTTTATTATTTTCGTAATTATTTTTAAAATTATATATAAGATCCGAAATCTTATAATCGGGTCAAAAGGATATGCGTGTATTTTAACCAGATCACAATAAAATAAATCAAAAACAAAATAAAAAAGCAGATTCCTTAACCAATCAAAACATAACATTAATACACGTGGCATTGACATCATCTTTTTGATTGGCCGAAAATCATTCATCACTTAAGTGTTTTCTCGATTAATAGTAAGATATCGTCGGACAATTATCTTCTTCTTTTTTAACAACATCGTCCCAAAATTGTAACTAAAATAAGTATTATAAAATGGCTTATACGGGATGGTGTTTATGTGTCACGAATAATTCTTGTTATTGATATAAAAAAACAAAATAGCATATATATTATTAAAAAAGAATGGTTTTAATGTCAAGATTTATACCAAAAAGTTAAAGGATTACAAGCTAAAACTATTACTACTACTTACAAGCTTACCTTACTAACCCATAATGGAACCGAGCAAAGATTGAAAATATTTTTAACGGATAAGACACACAACCAAAATAAAATTAAAGGAGAGAGGAGGAGTTCCTATCACGTGGAGGGAAATATAAGAGACGATCCACCAAAGCTTTGATGGCCATCAGAGACGAGCTTTGAGTGGTGAAGATTCTTGCATTTTTCTCTCGCGAGCATAGACGATAACTTGAAGAAGCAATTTCAACATTAGAGAAGACCTCTGAGGAAGGCTACCTGGAGTTTGAGATAGAAGATTCACAACATCTATGAGAGTTGTTGGTGGATTACCTGAAACTCTGCTTGCAAAAGCCAATCAAATTTCCTTAGCAAAGTCACATTCAAAGAAGAGGTGCAGGTGGGACTCAGTTCCGGTGGAGTAGAGAGGACAAGTAGATGGCACAGTCATTCCCCATCTGAGAAGCCTATCCCTCGTTGGAAGGCGCTGAAGAATAACCAGCCATAAAATGAAGGAAGCATGTGGGATGTTCTCCCTAAACCAAACACACATATGCCCAAGAAACTGATGGGGAGATAATTCTCAATTGATCCCATGTGCCCCGAGAGGAGAAAGTCTTTGAGTAGGTACATGCATGCAGGCGACCTCCAAAGAAAAACATCAGGCCCAAAAGAGTCACCCGGAGGTGGAATGGTAGTAAGATGAACATGGACTTCTTGCATTTTATCAGATCTCGCACTTGGGAGATTCCAGTTCCCATTCCTGACTGCGTCCTTAACCCTTGCATCAGATCTCAGCCTGAAGAAAGATGGCCCAACATCACCAACATAATCCATAAGTGGACCTTAGTCTGTCTAAGAATCGAACCAAAAGGAGGCAGTGCTCCCATCCTTAACCTCACACTTCAGAAAATTTCGCAGAAGTGGTTTTGCCTGGAACATGCATAAATATTAAAATTATTTACAATTCCTTAAAATTAACTAAATTTACACGATATTATCAAATAGCGAGGAGAGATCCAACCGCGCAAACAATTGAGAGCGTATTTAAATACGTGACAGAATCATCAACCATACATTTAATGCTTTCGTATGGAAGATATCATTACAACACTTCGATGAATCTATGTGTATTCTTAACGGGCATTATACCACCGGATCAAGTGGGCTAGTGGTTAAGCGCATGAGTTGGTCTCATTGTGCTCCTAATATTGATTCCCGGTGGAAAATATGTTTTACGTCATGTCATAAGATATTAGCAAAGACTGGTCCCGGACCAAGGGATACTATCTCACTATACAGTCTACACTATGTGGATATTGTCTGCGTAATTAAATTTGGTTATGGATCCAAAGACTTGGTATCCGAAGGCGGGAGGTATAGCACTATTGGCACTATAAATATACTTCATAACTCTTAAACTGATTCATTCAATTTTTAGCAGAGAATATCAAAAATAAAAATCTTACGTCATATACTGATTTGAGCCTCAGGAAGTCTTTGGAAGGTACCAACATCAGTGTCAAAAAAAAACATCAGTGTCCAAAACGGCAAAACCTTTTTGATCGTTTGCTATCTTGCGTATAAGTTTTTATTATCGTGATTCGTGAAGTTGATATTCCTCCAACGACGATCCGTAGATTTTGATCCCTGCTCGATGCAAGAAAATAACCAAAAATCTACATGAACGTCAACTCGTATTATCTTTTCCATTAATTTAATAAATCGTCTTTTCAGAACCTTTTTTTAAAAAATATTTAAAACTCTGATTGCTTTCCTAACACTTAAATGGCCTTAATTATACTAGTATCAAATATGGTTTATCTTAATCTACTATTACAAGTTTACAACGTAGATAAATGTTTTTTTTTAAATATGAAAGCGTGGATAAAGTCACTAGAGAATGATAATACCTCCATGATTGAATCTATGCTATTATATAGAGCTTTATATTTTAATGCATGCGAGGACTTAGCCAAATTAAAGAAACAAAATTCAAACTTTAACCCAAACAAAAAATAGCACCGACAAAAAAATTGATGATATATATTAGATTTTACGATCAACTGAACCAAAATCAAACCTAAACGAAACTAAACTGAACTAATGTGTTTGGTTTGATTTTGGTACATTTCTAAACCCAAGACAAAACTTGATTTTATGCCTATACCTATGCGTATATATAAGTAGCTAAGTACTATATGTACTAAGCTTTATTTACGTTCAGCACTCATACACTCTTATAGAGATCGTACGTATAAACGAATACATAATAATAATACACAGTAATATCATACGATGTATCTGTAGTTTACTTTCTTTCGTAGATATATAATGAACATGTTCAAGTTCATGCGACTAATCATAAAAGCATTGGAATAGTCATATGAAAACGCCACAAAATAGAATTAAGAAAACGAGAAGAAATAGTTTTCTATCGCAAAGTTTCTATAATATTGATAGAAATTGCTTCCTTTTTAGTCCTCGTGAAATCATGTAAATAATTAAATATCGAATAAATCATAATGAAAAGAAATGAAAATAATCATTTGGATCCGAGAGATTGCAGGGCTTGCAATCATGAGTATTGTAAAGCATGTGATTAGCCCATCATTAGATCAAGTGGCGCATATATTCATAAGGCAACTCGATCTATTACTTGAAAAACAAATGAATCAGAAAAAAAAGTTAAGGAAGTTCACATATTAGTTCCGTTATTAAGAAGAAGAAAAAAAGGAGAAGTTCACATATTAGTTTTAGAGTCAATTTGGTAAATGGAAAAAATATAGAACTAAATTCTAGATCTGAAATCCTAAACTCTAACTTCCATTTAATCAATTAGATGATATTACCATTTTTGTTTTTGCGCAAGTGACATGCATGCATGTAGGACTCAAATCACAAAGTTATATTTAAACAAAAATGAGAAAGATAAACCGATTTAGGATGACGAAAAAAGAAGAATAAATACGATTTAGCATGATATGCTGAAGAATTTTCAGACTGTAAGTTGATTGGGAAAAAGTTATATTATCAAAGTTCATTATTGAAAACCGAAACATGGTACAACTACAAGTGATCATAACCAGGCACAACGAATCTCACGTTCCCAAAAATAATAGTATGCCTACAGGAAAAATGAAATAAGAAAAAGAAGAAAAAAAAAATTGGAAAAAAAATTTAAAAAATAATCCATGGCTGCAGATTGCTTCATAATCCTACATGATTCACTTGGGCCAATCCTAAAAGCCACAAACTCATTTCACTTTCAATCAAATGATTAGATGGTGTCATCTGATTTTGCACATTTCCATGTGACCCACTTTTTTGTATCTTAAAAATTCCCCCAAAGGGACCTTTAGAATAAAAGAGAGGGTCCCTACATACACATAGTGAAAGTGACCTCATCTATTTAAACACATATTTTCATTGTTCCAGATAACAAAATCCATCACTTCTAATTATCTCCTAATCTCCCTATCATTTCACATTTTGAGTGTAAGCAAAACTATACTAATAAACTATGGAGTTCAATGGTAATTCGAATGCCGGTTCTTCCTCTAGACCAAAAAAGAATCAAAGGCAAAAGCAGCAACAAACGCAGCCGCAACCACAACAACATAATGAAGAAATAAAGTATGTAGGAGTGAGGCGGAGGCCGTGGGGAAGATACGCAGCTGAAATAAGAAACCCGACTACAAAAGAGAGGTATTGGCTAGGTACTTTTGATACGGCGGAGGAGGCTGCATTGGCTTATGATAGAGCCGCGCGGTCCATAAGAGGCTTGACTGCTCGGACCAACTTTGTCTACTCCGATATGCCTCGTGGCTCCTCAGTAACCTCCTTCATCTCTCCTGATGAATCCCAACGTTTCATTTCCGAGTTATTCAACCCTCCAAGCCAACTAGAAGCTCTTAACAACAACAGCAATCTCTATTCATCGACCAACAACCAAAACGAAAACCAAAACTCTATTGAATTCTCATACAATGGGTGGCCTCAAGAGACTGAATGTGGTTATCAAACTATAAACAATGATGAGCATTGTGATCATGAGCTTCCACCTCTTCCTCCGAGTACTTGTTTTGGAGCTGAACTTAGGATTCCGGAGACTGATAGCTATTGGAATATTGTGGCGCATGCAAGCATCGATACGTTTTCCTTTGAGATCAATGACTTTGTGGATCAAAACAGCCTTGGTCAGAGTGGAACAGATGGGTTTGATTCTTCATCCTCGTCATTCTTCTTCCAATGATAGTGATTTGTCCACGTTTGTGCCTTTCTTCTTTGATACTAGTTCCCTTTTGTTTCTCGCAATCCTTTTCGCTTTTATTATGGAGTGGAATGAGAGATATCAAGTCTCTCTCTCTCTCTCTCTCTCGTAGCGTTTAATTATGTATTTTTGGAAATTCAACGAATGTTTTTGTTATTGTGGCTTATCAAATGCAAGATTTTCTTTATCGCTTGTTAATTCTCGTAGCTCCTTCGGTTGTTACTGTTAAGGATAATGCATACATTCTACAGTTACTGCGAGGAGAACGCTGTTATTGCCTCGAAGTCTCTTTTATATTTCAGTTTATAACTTTATATATATATATGACTCCAATGGCGGAGTTAGAGGGCAATTAGGGGGTCAAGTGACCCATGCAAAATTTTGAAAATAATGTAATTTTTATTAAATATTTTAAATTAATACTAGTTTAAAATAATTATTGACCCTTATTAAATTTAATTTAACTATAGCTCAATAACTTTTTTTAATATTAAAAAGGTTAGTCCAAGAAAACTCATCACAAATAATTTTAAAATAAAACTAAGTCTATTAAAATAAGTTAAACCTAATTATTTCTATTAGTTTACTTTAGTTTTTTATCTTCTTCCTCTTTTTTTCCCTTTTAAATCATTTGCGTATTGTCTTTGTAGTTATATTTGATTCTTTCTATTGCGACCACAACCGTTGAAAAGTGCTTTTCTGCAATGAATATTGTGAGTACGACTTCGCGTAATAGTATTGGTGATGACTAATGAATATTGTGAATACGACTTCGCGTAATAATATTGGTGATAATTTTTTATACAATTATCAAGTTTGTTTTATTGAAAAACATGTGTTTGACACAATGACAAACGAAACACTGATAAAAGCGATTTCAAGATATAAGTGAGCATAGTGTACATCTTTGAAATGTATATTAATGGTGATATTTTTTTTTTTTAATGAAGTTTATGCAATTATTTTTATATCAAAAATTTATTACGACCCAGATAAATGTTTTTTCTGGTTCCGCCACCGTATAACTCTATGACGGTAATAGTGAAGACTAGTCAAAGAGCATTGTTTCGTTCGAAATATCTACATTGCCCTTAGCAACCTTTGAAAAAAAAAAACTTTTTAGAGAATATGCACTAACTAACCTTACTATTTCCTTTAATTAAGTAAATAACCTTAATAACCCAAAGTGGGTGAATGTGAGATTCATCCCCTTAATTATGATCTCATGGTTTCACAAAAGTTTTAACGAATAACATGTTATTTTATCCTATATCGATCGATATCACACTATTTTATCTCAAGACGCGCTGCTATTTAAACCAAAAAAAAAAAAAGACGCGCTGCTATATGTATATGTATTCATTAATATGTGTTTGTAATTTTACTTGATGACATGCAGGTTATTTTTTATCGGATACCACTTTGTTAAGAAATAGTACAATTCCACATTGATGTTTCTGCATGGTGCGATGCGATATATCTATTTGTTCCTATGCAGCTCCGGTCCAACAAAATTAATGGTCCAAAGCAAGAAAAAAAGAAATGACCCTTTAAAATTTACAAATTTGTAGTGAAAAGAAAACCTTTCTTGCACTAGACCCAATTAGCTAGACCCATCTTAAGGCCTACTAAAATGTCAGAACATATCTTTATCTATCAACACAAAACTTAATTTCAATCATGAAACCACTTCCATAATTCTGTAAACAGAATCAAGAAAAGGTCACAATGAAGCTTCGGAAAGTTTATCTGATACTCCCGATTTCGTAGTGGTCAACGATGGCTCGGTTTGATCTAGTAGCCGTTTCCTCTACATAATAGTCTTATATTTTGGGACGTGGTTCTATCTCTTACGGTAAGATCCATTTATGACGGTAATCTTACTTCTACTGTTTTGTTGTCTTCAATATATAGCACATATTTTATTTATGTCATATGTGATTTATTTTATTTATAATTATTTATAATAATTTTGTAGTTCTGATTTGAAATTAATAAAGAAAGATTGCCGGGAAAAGAATGAAGCTTCAAAATCTCTTTCGGCGGCATTTTTTTTTTTTTTTTGATAAATGGTAAATATTTCATTGAAAATAAAAAAATTATGTGTTACAAGATGAATTAACAAATTGTTCGACCTAAAAATTGGTCCCATGCCAAAAAAAAGAATAAAAAAACATGGAAACAAATACAATCGGTACTTTTGTCGACTCCGTAGCACAAAGCAATTGGTGTCGGACCAGTAGCGATAAAATCCAAGAAGATTCAGGAGGAAAAACAAACAACAAGAAACATCAACAAAAAACACAGCAGACTACGCCGAAAGGTTAAGGAACGGAGAGTGAGAATTGAAAAATAAACACCGTAGCGAAAAAAGACGAAAAAATAGCAGTCACACGCCAAAGCGCGGACCATCCCATATTGCCCGTAGCTCCTAAGAACTAGAGTTCCCATCATTGTTACCACCAAAATCCTTCCAAGGCCATCCCCAAACCTCAGGAAAAGATGCCTATAGATTATCCGAGAACTAACGGGATTTCCGGAGTTCGTAACAGACTAACTTGTAACCGGCAACAAGGGAGTCCGAGCGGGCAATCGGAGAGTCACCTCCGACCGCCATTACCGTGAAGACAATAGTCTCCTCATGAACCAGCCCCCACAGTTACAAGCTAACCGCACCAAAAGCCGACGCCTCTATCACTACAAGAAAAACAGTTTTAGCAACGATTTTTTGCGACGATTTATTTTCGTCATAAATCAACATCGTCGTAACATTGGGACGAAATATTTCGTCGTAAACTCGCTGTCAAGTTCGGTCCGATTACCGACGATTTTACGACGATTTTAAAAATCGTCGTAAAATTGTCGTAAACTAGCGATTTACCGAGGTTTCTATAAAACGTTGTAATATCGTCGGTAATTACCGACAAATTACCAAGGATTTATATTCGTTGAACTTTACAACAATTTTCCGACGATATATGAGTTAGGTGAACACGTTTAAATTCATGGGTGTACGGTTTATTAATTGCCGAACCTTCGGTGTGAAAAGAGCGGAGATGATTGGAGAGGGGATCGGGATCGAGATTTAGGGTTTAGGGCATTTCATAGGAATCGTCGCAAAATTGTTGTCAACTTACGACGATTTTGCGATGATTTCTATGAAATCCATCTAAACCCTATGCCCTAAGAACCTAAACCTTAACATCTTAACCCTCATGACAATAATTTTTATTGTATATGGAATAAGGTAAAGGTATACATGAGATTTCATAATAATCTTGCGACGATTTTGCGACGAATTCTATTAAATCCATCTAAACCCTAAACCTTAAGCCATATACCTAAACTTTAACATCTTAACATATCATTTGTATTTTGCAATGAGATGTCAAGACCCTAAAACATGGGATTTCATAGAATTCGTCGTAAAATCGCAAATTTACGACGATTTTGCGACGATTTATATGAATCTCATGTATATCTTTACCTTAATCCCTATACAATAAACATTATTGTCATGAGGGTTAAAATGTTAAGGTTTAGGTTCTTAGGGCATAGGGTTTAGGGTATCCATGAGATTTCATAGAAATCGTCGCAAAATCGCCGTAAATTTACGACGATTTTGCGATGATTTATATGAATCTCATGTATACCTTTACCTTATTCCCTATACAATAAAAATTATTATCATGAGGGTTAAGATGTTAAGGTTTAGGTTTTAGGGCATATGGTTTAGGGTTTATATGGATTTCATAGAAATCGTCGTAAAATCGTCGTAAATTACAACGATTTTAAGACGATTCCTATAATATCCTCGTAAAATCGTCGTAAATTACGACGATTTAGCGACGATTTTGATGAACTCCATCTAAACATTAAACCCTATGCCCTATAATCTAAACCGTAACATCTCATTGTATTTTGCAACTCTCATTGAAATTCATCTTGAGTTTCTTGAATTAATCGATCAATCACTGTCTCTCCGCAAACTCATTGTCTTACTTCATCTTAGCAAAGCTACCATGTACGTTTACTCTATGTTTTTGTCTTTCTTCAATATCGATGAACTTATAGGTGACTTGAAGATTTAGGGATTACGATAAACATTTAGATGGATTTAGATGTGCTGCAGACGTTGTAACAATCGTCGTACCTATGCCCTATATCCTAAACCGTATTTTTACAAAATTTTGTTGCTAAATCGTCGCAATGCTACGACGCCATTACGAGAAATCGTCGCAAGCTATGAATTTAATTTACCTCGTGTCGGAAAATGAAAACGTTTGATTGTTCCCGCGTGTGGGAAAACCAAAAAATTAAATTTCACTTTGCGACGATTTAGCGACGACCACAAATTCTATATAAACACACGCTCAAATTTCATTTCTTCATTCTTCAAATCTCAATCTCAATCTCGCTCTTGCCTCTCTCCTCTCTCGCGAAAACCTTGCAACAAAAAGGTAAAAATTTAAATAATTTACTTTATATTGTATTTAATTTAGGTTAGTATAGATATATAGGAATGGAACAATATAGGTGGATAGAAACGGAATCAAATTTATAGATAGGAAAATAAGAAAAATAGAAAATAGGAGATTTCGAGTGATGGATAGCTACTAATTTTGATATATGTTTATAGGTAGTAATTTTTGTTCATTTTTATGCAGATGAGCCATCAGCATGCATATTACGCTCAGTTTTTGAGAGATATTGCTGGGACATCGGCTAGTGGACATCGGCTGCATAGCAATAGATAACCCGGCAATGCATGCCATGTTGCGAGAAAAGCGACGAAGACGAGCAGAGGCAGACACGGCAGCGGCACAAGGAACGGGGTCAAGCAATCAGCCACCGACGCAGACAACCGGTCCGACGAGAGATGGGGAGCCACAAGCCGATGACAATTTGGGTATCGATGATTTTGTAATAACTTTATAAATTTTATTATTTAATAATCTTTTTAGTAAGAATATTTGTAAGAAAGTTTTATTATATAATATTTTTTAAAAAAATTTTCAAATTATAATTTTGAAATTAATTGTATAATTCATTAATTAATTAAACTAAAAACAATTAACAATCGTCGTAAAATCGTTGTTAATTAGCGACGATTTTACGACGATTCATTAACGACGATTTCGCGACGATTTTACGACAATTCATTAATGATGATTTTGCGACGATTACAGTCTTCCGACGAATTTACAATGAAATATTTACCTCTGATTTACGACGAATATTTGTCCACATAATCATCATAATTTCGTCGTTGTTTTGTCGTAAATTGCCTTCGAATTGCCATCGTTCTTACGACGTATTTTGATTCGTCGTAATTTTGAAGTAAAATTTGCGACGATTTTTTACCGACGATTTAACGACAATTTTTTTCCCCTCGTAATTTGCCGACGATTTTTGGTTTACGACGATCAGTTCACGACGATTTACGTTTCTTCGCAAATTCGATGGTACACCTGTTTTACAACGATTTTACAACGATATATGTCGTTGCAAAATAGGTGTTTTCTTGTAATGTATTTAACATCCCAAAACGCTCCACCATCTACACAGTACCTTCCACGGAGCCAACACTAATTCGGTACCAAAACACAAACGCGAATCTGCGGTATCTCTGTCGGGAAAAACACGCACCTTTGAGGAGCTCAAGCCACTCCAATGACGAAGACGGCGACGATGCCAAATCGCCGAGATGAACCAAGCGTTGCCAACGTCTAGCCACCCGTCTAAACCACCGCTGACCACCACCTCTGGTGGGGTCACACCTTCCGGGAAACGACGAGAGCCACCACTCTGTGGCTAGCCACCAGACTCGAGCCAACCTTGAACTTCCACAACGGAGCTCGGACACGTCCTCGAGGACCAAGACGCTGTCGCCGGAGCCGAGGAGGCCAGATCTGCAAACACCACCTCTCAGCCACCTCGGGAAGACCGAAGATTGAGAGAGACCTTCAACGGGGAGAGAGAAGACTACGACCAACCACCCCACCGCGAAGGAAAGAGAGCTCGTCGCCGGTAGGAGACCCTAAAAGAAAGAACCGACGGCGCTGTCGAAAGGCTTTCAACGCCGGCAAGAAACGGACGAGACGAAAGGGGAAGAGTCGCGACGCCACACGGAGAAGCCACCTTCCACCACCGCGACGCCGTTGAGGTCTCGCCGCCGCCGTCGAAACACTCGCCGGAGAAGCTGAGCCACTCGCCATCGAAATCCGACGAGGCAACATAACCGCCGCCCGACTAAAGCTAAAGACCGATGGAAGGAAAGAGGGGCACGTCGGGTTCCCTCTTTCAGCAGCGGTGAGCCACCACGCGCGCCGGAGAGGGAGATCGAAAATGAAGAAGTCGTCGGCAAGGAGAGAGAGAAAGTAGATCTTGATTCGCCTCTCAAAGGCTAAGTCACATGCCACGTCCTTAATCGGTGAATGGTTGCATCGAGAGAGTTGTTACAATACATCATTAGCGAAAAGTACTTCCAATTGGCTATAGTCACATGTAGCAATAGATCGAGAAACCAACCAACTGGCATGTCTAAATTTGTGTCAATTGTGAATAAATGTCTTATGTTGTGGGAACATAAAAAGATTCAAGGGAAAATGGCCATAGCAAATTTGTAGAGATAGTAAAGATTGCAAAGTTAATAAGTTACTTGTAATAAATTTGTAGAGATAGTAAAGATGGCCATAAAGTTTCTGAACAAAGTATCCTCTCGAACCTCGATACTATTACTTAAAAAATAATTTCTGATTTTGCAATGATTATAACAAAATTTAACAGAGATCAGAATTTTTAGAATTCCAAAAACAAAAAGTCTCCATGAAGATAGGCAAAATCATGGAGTCAATGCGTCTCAATCCTCCCCCCATCACTCTCAAATTCTAGAAGATAAATTGGTATAAATCTTATTCATTTCTTGAGATATGTTTTTTATCACAGTAAACCTAATTATTTGATACTATTATTTTAATAAATTGTTGGGACTTGTCATCGTCTTAATTTGAAGGCTACATTAACATTCACTATTATACTATTTAGCTAAGAGAAAAGAGATGTGTCTTTGGGTGACTTTCTTTGACTCCTCTTTTGTCTCTTTTTCCACACACACTTTTTGTTCACAAAATCAAAAATGAGACTGACACAAAACTCCTACAAACACGTGCTTCTCTATCTATCTCTCCCTCTCCCCCATATATTTTTCATTCAAAGATTTATCACAAATAAGTAGTAAATACGACCACGCTTTTATCTGTTTTTTTATTTTCTTTTTAGTTTTCTTCTTTTTATCTTACTGTATATATTTTTTGTTTTGTGATTTACGTGGATGTAACTATTCTAATTTTGTTTCTACATTCTGCACCTTTTTAACTCAAATAAAATATGTTGAAAAAAAAATTAAAATGATAAATCTCAATTATTATTTTTGTGACAGAAAAAGAAGAAAATAAAATTATATTTAGTTTATTTTAATTTTACTTATTTAATTCCGTGATTTTTTCCTTTTAAGTAAGATTAAAAAAAAAAAAAAATTTCCACAAAAAGCTTCATACCAAAACAATTGTTTTACATTACAAAAAGCAAACTGTATATTTTTTAATTCCTTTTTGGTTAATATATTTGCTAAACAACAAAAACTTAAAACCCAATAAACCAAGTTGCCAAAATAGAAAGAAAAATAAAACTCCTTATTTCGTTGTCTGACAAAACAGAATTCAGAAAGTTTATCCATTGGACGTTCAAACTTTGTTTATTTGAATGGGTTCTTCAACATTATTCGAAAGATACTAACGTTTGCGTACGAAAGCACATTTTTTTTTTTTTAGCAGAACGATAATTTTCTTGCAAAAAAATAATTAAAAACAAAATATTTGGCGTTCAATGATAATTACTACAGTAGTAAGTTACAAACAGAGAGTTTAGCAAAAAAAAAAAAAAAAAAAAAAAAGTTGGGNAAAAAAAATAAAAAAAAAAAAAAAAAAAAAAAAAAAAAGTTGGCGTTTTTTTGGCATAAGAAGTTAATTCAAAAATATAACACAATCTGCATAATCCAACAATTTTGGAAATAATTTCTAGTATCTTCTAATTATTATTTTTTTCTTAGTTTCTTTACATAATTTCAACAATTTCTACGTATCAACACACAATCTGCTAAATTCTTTAAATAAAAAAAAAAGGACAAAAATTAAGCTATTTTTCTGAGAATAGCTTTCTTAGTTTTCGACTTGAATTTGGATGGAAGCTTACGTTTCGCACATGAATCAGTTTGAGAAGAATCTTTGCATGATCTCTTCTTCATCACAGGAAACTTCTTTCTCTTCTTCTTCTTCTCCACCGTCGCTTTCATCGCCTTCGTCTCCGTTATCGTCTCCAGCTTTGGCTTCCATTTTCGCAGACCAACCAATTGAACATAATCCTTCTTCAATTTTACCGTCGTACAAACTCTCCCTTCGCTCTCTTCTCCATCTTCCTTTTCGCTTTCTATGTTTGTTCTTCCGTCCATCATCAGTTCCGACATGAAATCTTCAGACACTCGGATCCTCAGACGCTCCCCTTTTTGTCCCTTTTGTATAAGAAAAGGCTGTTGTTGATGATGAGTCCCGGCGGATTTTTTGACCAAAACGCCTCCGTTTCGAGGGGGTTTCAAGGCGGCGATGGTGAGGAAAGAGAGATCGTTCTGGAAGAAATCAGACGGGAGGAGGAAGTAGTTGAGTCCGAGCTTAAGCGTGTCGGTTTCAGACAGAACAGGGGTTTTCTGTCCGATGTAGAGTGAGTCCGATCTGCAGATTTTGTGCTTTGGGAAATCTCTTGTGAGCTCCGAGACCACCACGGGACGGTCGTAGAGCTCGGAGGAACCGTCGGATCTTACGAGCTTGATCCGTCGTTGTTGATTCCCTCCGTCGACGCTGCTGGATCGGTCCGGTCGGGGATGGAGACAGAGCCAACCCGATGGAGCTCTGTGTAGCTTTACGAGTAGACTCGCGAGCTTCGCGATATTATCATGGCCCATATTATAATTAACTGGATTTAGGGTTTTTGTGATGACAAACGTAAACTCTGCTCTTCTCTACTGCTAGGAAAAGAAGGTCACGTAGAAATTGATGCGGAGAGGGAGAAAGAGAGAGAGAAGTTTGTAGTTTTAGTGTGAACAAATGAGACGAAGTTTTGCTTTGTATATATATATACACTATTACATTAGGGACTTAAATACAGAGAATATTTATTTACATACAAAAGGATTTAAATTATACTCTTCGTCAAAACCGGAGATAAATACAGAGAATACTTAGAACAACATTTGTTGGGTTGACAACAAAAAAAACAAAAACAACATTCGTTGGAGACTTTATGATAGCTAATAGGAGGATGTTTCTAACTCTTGTCATGCTATATAGAATCCCTCTTCTTGCAATGACGTTTATATTCACAGATGTAGTAAAAGATTGTAGACTCATGTTCTTTAACAGTCATTCAATTTTTGTATGTACGATTTAAAATACTTCCCAATAGGGAAAACATTTTTCCTCATACTTAGATCTAACTTCTAAGATCATGAAATCGAAATGTTACAAATATTTAAATGTGATACAAATTAGTAAAAGTTGGATTTATATCATCTTTGTGATATGTGATTCTCAATTATATTAATGTTTTTACATGAATTACCCATAAGAGACACTTTAAAATACAACAAGATCCTAACTAGTTTTGAAAAATATCTCACCTAGTTAGGTTAGAATTGACATATATAAATATTAGAGATTTATTTAAGAAAATACTATCCTTAAAGAGAGAAAAACTTAAATCTATATTCTTTTTTATTAACTAGGGAATGAATGTACATGTTAGGCTTTATATACAAAGGTATGAGTAAAAAACAATGTAACAAACTAACCAACTCACTTAACTAGACCATATGTCACTAATATCTGATTACAATCTTTTAAATGTACAATGGTTTTTATTTATAACAAAAAAAAAACTAACTTGAATAGAGTCGTATAATTATTCGGTCTATTGGATTTTCACATATTTTCCTATGCTGGTTTTCAAAATCTGTGATTCAACTTTAAACATGAAAGGCTAAAAACAAAAAAAGTAACAGTGATTATAATGATAACCCTTTTTTTTTGGGTGCTCTCTCGAAAGAGAAAATGGCAACCATTGAAAAGCATCTTGAGTGCATCTCCAACAATGACTATCCACTATTGATGCCGTATTGAAGCTCCTGCAAGATTGTTTCCACAGTATGAAGCACCGTCCGGGCTCCCGGAAGATTTTTTCATCACAGAACCTACCGAAACGCCAAAACATCCGGTGATAAGCCTAAATGACAGGGTAATTCCAGATTCGTTCTCTATTTGTGCATATTTTCAGTTTCACGCTGGAAACTATGGGTATTTCCACACATTTTGGAAACTTTAAATGACAGGGTAATTCCAGGTTGTCTTCTTAAGCATTTAATAGCCACACATTTTGGAAACTCTAAAATCATCATATAACTTATTTTCTTACTTTTAACCGGTTCTCCAGCCAATCCCTACTTAGTTCATCGAGGGATTATGAGATATTAATCCTTACTTTTGGTTGTTCAACTAATCTTTGAGATACTATTGATATGAAAAATTCAATGATGATGCTATGTTTGGAGATGGATCATTTATCTGTTGTAAAACTATCACATGTATATTGACTAACTAGTTATAATCTTAGAAAATCTAAAATTTTCAAGATACATAGATTGATATAACTAATCGTGCTTAAAGTCCAAATACTCGATGATAAATGTCATATCATAAATTTATCAATATATATATATATATACACAACATGCTATTTCTTTCTCGATCGTGCTAGGAAACTCATATAACAAAAGTAATTCATATCAATATCCTAGACTCCTAGTTTAGATAAATTAAGAGTTTTAGATCTATTATGTTTCACCCAATGTTCTTAAACCTGACCAGAATAATAAACCGGAATGCCTTCCAAATCACTGGGTTATTGGGTCAAGCACGGGTCGACCACGGATCAACAAATTAATCAATTTTTATATATGATTATATATATAAATATATGAAATTTTGTTATCTATGTTTTAATAAATGATGTCTAACAAAAATCATAAATTGATTGAACATTATAAATCCAAAGTAAACCAAAAGGAAAATACTAACATATTAGTAAATCATCAATAACGAAAATAAAATAATGTATCACATCAACCAATTTTAATTATTCACATCCTCATTTCGCTCATTTTCTTCGAATGACATAATGAAATCATATTTAAAATCTAAAAAAATCACAAATTACATATTTTACTCACTATAATATATACAATTAAATGGAAAAAAAAACAGAAAATTTAATCAACATTTTAGTTCACAACCAGTTCAACCAATAAATCCGGGTAGCGGATCAATGCGGGTTTGCTGGGGTTTTCGGAATTTTTTTGGGTTTATAATTAGTGGATTTTAGTATTGAACCCGGACCGGACTAGTTACCGATCCGACCACGGGTCCGGGTCGGGAATGAAAACATTGGTTTCACCACTTCTTCATATTTCATCCGTTTTATCCACCATGTTTGAGAGTTACATCTTCATAAATATGATTGAACAATCGAAAATTTAAATAGTAGCAACGAAAGAGGCAAATGATTAAAGTTTTATCAACTTCCTAATCCTAAAGCGTTTCGTCTAAGTTGCTGCAACTCGTAAGAGAAGTAGCCACCTCTCTCATTTGGGTCTAACTTTGACCCATCAATTAGTGTACGTAATTATGTGTTGCCTTACTTTGACTCGCTTCTTCCTTCCTTTAATTAGTTTTGAATTGCCACTGCCGCCTTCCTTTCTTTTCCTTTTCGCCCTCTTTTTTTTTTGCATGCTTTCCTCGTTTTACCTTTTATTTCGAAATTTATGATAAACTTTTGTAAGAACAGTAGTGATATCTACGTTATATTTTATAGACTTTGGTTAGCATTAATCAAATATAAAAACCGATGATTAGTCTGGCTTAGGCTTGGGATATCCAAGTTAACAAAAAAAAAAAATGTAAAAAACCAGAGATCAGTTTTACAGAACTTATATATTTGGTCACTAGCAAATTTATATAGCATATGCATCGTCTACGGATAAAATGATCCATTGATGATTGCTTTAAACCGATGAAAATTGTGAACCCACCAAAATATGTTATGTTATCTTTTGTTCTATCGATAGAATAGTTAATGTACTATGGATCAAATATTTGGAACTGATATTGAAATCAAATATGTGGAAAGTTAAGTATCTACTATTTAATTAGACATGACATGATATAGTGGGTATGCATTCGATGATTTATGATAATGGTATTTCAAATGGCGTATTTTGGATAATTCAGATAAAACACTTCGAACCAGATAATAATTAGACGGAGATGGATAACCCATCAAATGATCTAGCTATTGCAAGACTGACTATGTTCAAATAACGCAATAGAACAGTCCAAATGCTAAATCTTAAAATTTGGTAGGCATGAGTCATAGTTTATATGCTAACAACTTTAATAATAAATTCAAACGACGTACGTAGTTTGTTGATGAGCAAAGAATAAGACGACAAGGAGCTATGTCTTTGAGTAAGTTCAAATCTTAATGACCTTTGCAAACTTCTAGAGTTGGCCTCTTCATAAAAATAAAGCTTAGATTTGTTTCCATGTACTCAATGTCACTATAGTCCAATCTCATACCAGACGAGCCGTTTCATTATAATTCTCAATACACTGAACATAGGATCTTCTATGATGAAAGTTTTAAATGAAACCTTTGTTGATTCACCAATTTCCAGAAACAATTCAAGTGATGTTTGTTTTTATTGGCTAATCTCAAGGATGGAAACTAACGGACATATAAAAGCTCAGCTAATCCACATTTCACAATAAAAAATATCCATTGCTTTGCTTGACAAGTTGGAAAAATGATATTTCGAAACAAAGAGAATACTTGAATGCACGATAAAAGCCTCAGTTTCTTATTTTGGTCAACAACATGACCAATACAAGTGCTAAACCGCAGTTTCGACGCGGAGTGTTATCACCTTTTTCTTTATGTTTAAACCAAAATCAATGCATAGAGCAACATTAAATCGCCCAATTTTGGCCGTGGTGTGATATAAAAGGGTAAAATAATAATCTCCTACAAATTTCTATATAACTTTTTTAAGTATTTTTTTAGAACTAACCAACTTTATTGTTTTTTTATTCTGTCAAACTGAAACCAACTTCATTTGGAAGTAAAAATCTACACAAAATTCAGTCACACGGATAAATGTCTTCAAAAAAAATGACTCTTAGAAAACGAATAATCAACAACGTTTATGATAGATCTAGAGGGACCATACATACATTACATGTTTGTTTACATTGCTTTCATGCTTTTACAGATTTGTTGAACAAACCATACAATACAGCTTACATGCTTGCTGTGATTATGTAGATGTTCTCACACCAATAATTATTCGCTATATCCCCTAAAAATATATATTGTTAAATTCCAGATCCATGTACAATTATATCCCCTAGAATGTGTTGATATCGTCTCTAAAGCCATGAACCTATAAATAATGCAAGTTTTCAATGTCATCTAAAGCCATGAACTGACTGTCACTGTTAGGTCCTCCCTCAACATCATTGGGATGAAAGAAGATGAATACAAAATGAGGTTCCCTCAGAATCGAAGAACTTATCAACATTGATTATCTCAGACAAGGCTGAAACTTGATATAGAGATTTTCTCGAATCATCATTGGGTACCTTACAAAGACAAAACTATGTAACTAAAATCTCACACAATTTAAGAAAAAAATAGACGAATTTAGTTCCCTCAGAAAAATTTGAATTTTTTTCGACATTGATATATTCAGACAAGGCTGAAACTATATATATAAAGGTTATTCGATCATCGGGAACTTCAGCGCGTATATAACAAAACAAAAAACAAAAAACAAAAAAAACGAAAATAAGAATCGCGAACGAAAGCGAAGAACCCTAATTTCTCAGAAAAACGCAATTGATGGTTGATGCTCTGCACTCGAAGCGGCGGCTTTTATAAAAGCCCTAAACTCGTCTCTGGAAACTATTGATAAATGATACAACAGTCCTCGTTCTTTTAACTTCTTCAACATTTTACCCCGTAATTTATTATTTACAAAAAGGGTCCACATGACAAGGCAAGGAAAGGCGCATTCCTGTTTCCTTGCTGTGATTCTCAAGAATCTGAATTTGTATTGGGAAAGATTTGAAATTTGAGAGCCCTTTGTAGCTTAACTTATAACATGGAGATGTAACATTTAGAAGCTCTCTGTTGCTTGTATCCTTTAGTTGAAGACAAGGCCCAGTTAAGTTTGAGCTATCTTGCATTATTTTCTGATGCCATTGACAGATACGACAATGAGGTTTATTCTTGTTCTTGTTCATCATTGCCTAATATCAAGAACCATCAAGGATAATGGTGGAAAAAATCTCTGGATCTGAATGGAACAAGATAAGCTTCAATGGATTATTTGTAAATAAATAAGAATTTAACCATACAAAAGCAATGTTTATGATCAAACGCCAGGAGGCCAAACTGAAACGGTATCAAAAACTAAAACACACTGTTCCATATTTAATGCACAATACCCACTAAGATCTGTATTTACCAGCGGACCCTCATGTACCATGTGACTGCACAGCTTCTTGAAGGCTCTTCACAGCGCTTTCATAAGTCACAAACCCCATAAACCAGAACTCGTGGTTGTCTACGGAAATCACTTGTATGTATTTCTCAGATGTGTTCACTCTGCTTGTTGATGGGTTCACTGCCTTCAGCTGGTTCACCGGAAGTACCACCTGTTCATATGAGATCATCAGATCAAAATCAACACTCTCAGAAATCTCAATATGAGAGATATAATAGACTTTAAGGTTCTCAAGGAACCACGCAAATCTCAAAATCTGTTTTGGTTCATACAACCAGCATGCACAGAGATCATTCTGCGAGAAGTTTTGCGTTTGGTTGGATTGGATTTCAGCTCATGTTTGGCGTTTGGTAATCCTTGTTAAACATTACAATTGAACCAGTCAAAACTCTCAAGCCAACAGCTACTCGATGGCTCCTCTAGTTTGATCAGGACTGCTATAAGATTTAGCTTGCTCTCTTAGGCTAAACAATAATGTCCTACAATTGTTTACTCAGGAAAAAAATGCATGCAACTACGTGGATACCCAACAATATCTTTAGAAGGACATGTAGTTTCCATTTAGTATAAGCGTGCACACACTATGTTCTATATGTCGATAATTAGAAATGGAAAGAAAATGACTAGAGTCACTAAACCCTTTAACATATTATACACAAATAATTACAGTTTTTGAATCTTTGTTTTTAAACTGTTTTCTTAAATGTAAATAGATATCAAAGCCAAGAGTAATAAAGAAGAAGGAACGATAGGACAGGCAGAATACCTTGTAATAGCTCCACTGGGTCTGGTCACCTTCTTTGTAGGAGAGAGGATTGTCACTGCAGAATGCAAGTTTGTGTGTCGAAAGATACATAACTCCCATCACAGGACCAGCAGATGTAGACAAGTAGCAAGCAAAGGTCTTGCGAAGTTGCTCATCGGGAAGGCAATCAAAAGTTTGCTTGAATACCTTTTCATATCCACCTTCTGCAAGTATTTTTGTCCCCTGAGCGATTCGAGAAACAGCAGCATCGGCTACACTTGGGCCTGTCTTCACTGAGAACAAAAAGGGAAGATATATCAAACGTATATGTATATGTATACAATACTAAACACAAGCAAGCAAGAAATAAATCTTGATTCAAGAGTCAGACGCAATACACCAGAGACAGAGAAATAATCTTGATTTCAGCAATTTCAGAGTGTTTTGGGTCAAAACTCAAAAGGAAGAGCACAATTGTTGGCTAGATTTTAGTGTCGGTGGTGGAAACATGAAGTAATTTCCGAGGAAGAAGCATGAATCGATGAAGGCTAACTTTACCAGAGGACATAACCAAGACTATCTATCTTTCTCAGATTTATCATTAATTCGCAATTCATCTGATCGAAGAAGAAGGAAGAAAGGGAGCTTGCTTACAGTGCTGCCAAAGGTTTCCGGCGAGATCCTCCACCTTCTTGGTGGCATCCGCTGCCATCTTCTCCCATTTCCCAAGCGTATCCTTCACCAAGTCCATCGTATCTGCCCCAAACCAAGATCAATCAATCAAACGCAGGAATTCGATAGGATGCGAAATCAGATAGAGAGTAATAATAACTCACTCTTAGGGGCAGGGGAAGGAGAAACATAAGGATTGAACTCCGGCGGCATGGTGGTGGTGGCGGCATCGCCGGAGATGGGAGCAGGCGGAGGAGGAGTGACTTCGTTAGGATCGAGCTTAGGGTAAGGAGCGTAGTCAGATGAGTGAGGAGCTTTGGGCTCCGACGCGGCGGGAGTAGAGATCCGGCCATCGTGATTCTCCTGCCCACTCATGATTTGATTTTCTTCGCGATTCTTCTTTCAAAATGATACTTCAATTTTCTTTTCTTTTTTTCTTTTTCGTTAAGTAAAGAAGGGAATTGTTCCGTTCGCATAATCGTCGTTGTATAGTAGTTTTTCTAGTCTCTTTCTCGAAGTCGGTCTATCATATATCGTGCGGTCTACGACAAAATGTATTTTTTAAAGCAAACATATGTTGGCTTTTATCGAAATCAAAATAAATGAATGAATAATGTAACAGTATAAAAATTAAAATAAAACGTCCATATACATAAAAAAAAAACCATAATTATTAATAAAACCAAAAAACCATAATGAATGAATACTATCGCTAAAATTTTATTTAAGAACATATTTTTGAAAATAAAATTTGTTTGGTAAGTTATTACATATTATGCTATTACAAATAATAAGAAAAAATAATTAAAATAGGAAATGATACGTAATAATATATATGGAGTTTTTGACGTCAAAACAAAAAAAAGAAAGCGAACTTTTTTTGTGATGTTATTATATACGTACTTATATATATATATGCCAACCATATATATTTAAAGAAAAAAATCTATTCGAAATTTTGCTATATTTTTCACTATAATTTATTATATTTTATTTGAATATATATCAAAATAAAAGTTACAAAATATTTTAATAATTTTATAAAAAGTTAGACACAAGAAAATTGATTTTTTTTTAAGAGTTCGTGAACTAACCACAAAACTAGAGTCATTAAACGATGCATATTAGAGTTATGTTTTCAAGATTATAGGTTTTGCGGGTTAGCCCGAATAATATTTTAGTCCACAGTAAAACGGGTTAAATAGACAAATCATTTCGTTTGACAAGTCTATCTATAATCATGAGTTAGACATATTATAAAATTCAAATAAAAGTAATTTTTCTTAAATTTCAAAACAATTGCTTAAAAAAAATTACTCCACCCTATAATTAGCGCGGATTAAATCCTAGTATATACAGTAAATGACAATAATAACATCAAAGTCTTTTAAAATTTCATGTTATCTCTTTTAGCTTTGTTCCTCGAACAGCTAATGTTGTGGCTGATTCGATTGGAAAGGGTGCTCTTCAAACTCTCTTGAATTATCTTGCTTGAGTTTAATAAAGGAAACGTTCGACCAAAAAAAAAATCACATAATAAAATACACTAATATTTGTGAGGATTTGTAAGGATTTGAGTTTTATTGAGTTTTTAGATGATTCAAGTGAATTAGATAAGTTGTTATGATTTGTTTTTAAAATTCTATAAAATCTCAATTTAAGCAATGAGATTTGGATTTTTATATTTTTAACTAAGAAAATCTATCAAAACTTTTTCAAATCACTAAAAGTCCTTTAAAATCAATTACTTAAAATATTTTTAATAACAATGGATTTGAAGGTTTATTTACAAATCAATAGTTCAATAACATGAGATTTTAAAAGACTTTTTAAAATTCATGTTTGAATAACCTATGATTTATGATTTTAATACAAATCATTCCGAATGCTAGATTGAATATACCCCTAAAATTAAAAATAAAACAAAATAAAAAATTCCACTATAAAACAAAACAAAACAAACAATCACACAAAACAAAACAAAACAAACAATCACACAAAATATAAAGGGGAATATAAACAAAACAAACAATCACATCCTAATTTTTGGCGGGTGAGCATTATTATTCACCAATTTTGACTCATCATTCATCAAAGAACTATTTCACCAATACACATTTTATTTTAATATAAACTAGGAATTAATCCGCGATCTACGCATGATAATAATATCTTAAATATTAATTTCAAAAGTTTGGTTAAATCAAATTTGGTTGGCATATGTATATAAGTACGTATATATTAACATCACACGATCATATTTTACATCCATCGTATAGAAATTTAATTTACTTTTGGCTAATGAATTTTATAATATTTTTAACTATTGATTATAAATAGAGTTGTCAAATCCGTTTGGCAATGAATTAAAATATTATTCGCGCTAACCCGCAAAAAATTATAATGTTGAAATCATCAACTCTAATATGCACCGCTTAATAACTGAGTTTTATGGTCAGTCCGCAAACTATTAAAAAATTAATTTTTTCGTGTTTAACACTTTATAAAATAGTAAAATATTTTTCAAACTTAGGTTTGATATATACTCAAATAAAAAGTATAACAAACAATAGTTAATTTTCAAAGAAAAATCATATTATTTAATAAAATGAGTATACCACATATCTTTAAAACTAAAAACTAATATTTTGACATGCGAGACTCTTTTTGTGGGCATTTAAAAATAAGAGTTCTAACACGTCCCGTGGCGGGCTAACCCGTTTATTTAACCCGTTTTGCACTAGACTAAAATATTATCCGGGATAACCCATAAAAAAACTATAATCTTAAAAGCATAAACTCTAATATGCACCGTTTACTGACTCTTCGTTTTGTAGTCATTCCACGAAATTTTAAAATATCAATTTTCTCGTCTAACTCTTGGTAAAAATAGTAAACAAATTTCAATTTTTTTGATATATGTTCATTATGACAATCACACAAGGGGTAAAACAGTAAACTTAAGTCGGAATCTCGTTTTATTGATTGAGCTCGGCGAACGTTATAGGGAAGTTGAGATCGGTAAAAAAAGACTTGAGGAAACAAGAGAAATAAAGATCAGCAGTTATGAACTCTTGATTTCTTCTGTCTCTCTGATGATTCTGAATGAATGGAGAATGAGGCAATGCCCTCCCTATTTATAGAGTTTGAAGTCGGTTTCGCGAAGGAAAAACTTCCTTTTCTTAGTTCCTTCAGGAAGAGGAAAGTTGCCCGATATCCCTCCGAGATAAGGAAATTTTCCGCGAATCTCGGAGGTCGGTTTCTGCCGTCACGAGTTGGGCCTTCTTAAGGCTTTGGATGTCGGCGCCAAGACGAGATGGGCTTGTCTCGGGCCCAAAGTTTGGCTCTGCGATCATGGGCCCTTCTTCCCTGGGTTCGAACCATCGTAAACCGGAGTTGATCTAACCGGTCTCTGTTCAAACATGACTAAACCAGGGAGTGCTAAACTCACTTCTAACAATTAGTCCCCCCCTCAGTTCGGCGAATGATTCCTTTGAGTTCGGCGAAGTTCATAGATTCTTTAGCTCGGTTAGAATTGAGATCGGTAGATTCGACTTGGCTTCCTTATCTCTACACAACTCTTGAGTTCGGATATTTTTAAGCTCGGTGAATCTTTTTCGAAAAGACGTGTCAATTCGGTTTCTCTAACCGTTGCGGAAACCGAGGAGTCGCCATAATTGCTCTTTACTCTATAAATACCCTTCGACTCCTTTGATTCTTCACTTCACTCTTGCTCATAAAAGGTACACTTTCACTTTCTCTCTCTAGCGCTCTCCCTTCTCTTTATATTTATTTTTTACTTTAAAGTTCTCTGATCGGTCGCTGTCGTGATTTCTCCGATCTGCTTCGAGGATCTTCAAGTATTACGATCCATCTTCAAATTGTTCTTCGTCATATCGCTCCGGTTTGGCTCCTTTGATCGAGATGAGTTTGAAATCTTTATCAACTTCTGTTAACGACCGAACTCCTTCTCCCAAGGATCCGAACATCGCTCTCGAGTTGTTCGTTAGTGACTCGGACCCCAACGATTCGTCCGACGACGGCTGAGCGGGGTTGGGCAAGAGTGAGTCAGGCGCAATTCTCGTTTTGCTCCTGCCGATCCTGGTTGTTCCCGGACTGTTATCCAAGTTCCGCAACTCTTGGATCGATAAGATCGCGAGACAGATGCTCGGGTCCAGTTCGAAGGCAAGCAGGCTGCCGAGGTGAGTAGTCAAGTTTGGCCTGACAGGAAATTGGCCACTCAGCTAGCCGAAGCTGAAGAAGAAAGAGTTCGACCAACCGAAGAGGCTTTTCTGTTAGCGTTCATATAACCGAAGAGGCTGCCCCGTTAACAGTTCGTAGGATTGTTACACCGGCTAGTGTCGGGCCGACCCGATCTAAAAGGGAGACCGTTCTAAGTACTCTGGACGATGTGGAGCTCCTGACGAGATCGTCATTCGCATTCTAGATGTCAACCAATGACCTTGGAATGCCTATGAGGGTTATGTCTGTGTTTATGAGAACTACTTCAGAAGCTGCGGTCTTCAATTCCCTCTCCCCGAACTCCTTTACAACTATTGTAAACGCCGACACATCGCAATCTCCCAACTCAAGCCCGCGACGATTATCAACATCGTTGGACTTCTCACTCTTGGGGATGATTGCCACATCCCGATCAACGTTAGGGTGTTCGAGAGGCTATTTCGTGTGAACATCACGAAAGACAAGCCTTGGTTTCTGTCAGCCAATGCAAAACCAGAGTATGACCTCGTCACCGGGAATAAGCCGAGCAAGGTTAACAATTGGAGCACTCATTATTTCTATCTTTGGATCGATGAGGTCTCCGTAGAGCGGCCTGATGGGAGCTACCGGACTCAATGGATAATCCCTATTGTCAGATATCGGTCTTCCCTTTAGTGTCCTTTGATTTGTCTTATCTAATCATTTGTTGTTTTTGCCTTTTCAGCTCGTCATACTCTGAGCATCCTTACAACGATCCCAGGTTTTACTTCTGTTCAAGAGAAGAAGTTGAGTGCGGAAGGAAAGGTTCGTTGGCCTGAAGCGTACAAGGAGAAACTTGATTTGAAAGCCAAATGAGCTCTCAAAGGTTCGTCTCGGTAACTTTTATCACGCTTGGCGTCATTAATTCTCTGACACTTTTTTAATATATATTCAGCTAACCCATCCGGACGAAGGAGAAAAATGAAGATCGATGACATTCCCGACTTCGCTTCCGAAATGGATGACGACAAGGATCTTGCTGAAGTCTCGCCCGACCATCGAGGCGAACATGTCGATATTGACGAGCGGGCTATCGAAGAAGAGCAAGTTCCTGCTGAAGGGGAAGTAAATCATGGAGCCGAGTTGGAGGCTGAAAAACAAAGGATTAAGAAGAGGAAGAGTTCAACCCGGAGGTCGTCAAGACGTGTGGTCTTATGGCCGACCGAAGGCATGAATGCCGAGGTCAGAGAGGATGAGGTCGGTGAGGGGAACGTTGATCTTCACCCGAACTTTGCCCATGCAGGAGATGACGCGTTGACTGTGCACGCCGAGGTTGCTGAAGGTAGCCTCTAATGTGGGGGCGTGTGCTGACCTGTATCGTCAGTTGATCTTTGGTTCTCAGAATCTTTCTGCGACCGAAGAACTTTTTTAGTCCGAAGCTTATAAGAAGCTAGCTCGCACCACGGCTGATGTAAGTAAAAATTTCCAACTGTTTGTTTTACTCCGAATTCCAAACGTGTTGTAATGACGTTCTTTTACTGCTTTTCAGATGGTAGCTTAGACCAACGAGCTCGTTGGGATATATGACCGTGAACTTGGTTTGGCCCGTCGTGAGGTTATCGAGGTCAGGGATGCTGCGAAAGAGTTGCAGAATGAGCTGCTTGCTGAACGGGCGAGATCGGAAGCTGGTGATTTTGCCATTGCCGAGCTGAAAAAGGAGTTAGCAACCTTGAAAGCCGCAAATGCCGATATGGCTGCGGAGAAGGATGCGCTTGCTCGCACTTTGAACAGAAAGACGATTTGTCTGAAGGGAACCCGTACGTGGGAGAATAATGAAACGCAAAGCCGCTACCGAGAAGTGTCAGGTTCGTCTGCAAAAGGTGATGGATCATCTTGCTGCTATCAATCGGAGGAAGAAGCCATTCCTTGGTCTCAACCAGGTCCACGGGATCCTCAGTTTTTCGTTGTCCTTGAGAAGAAAGACGGCGTTGTTGTTCCGCCATCTCGTATTGAAAAGCTGAAGAAGCTTAAAGCTGAGAAGCAGGCTGAATACGAAGCGATTGAGGCTTGCGAACTCGCTGAAGAGGATCTCGTGGTGTCATCATTCACTGAGCCCGTTCACCCAGAAATCTCCCTACTGATGGGGATGGATGTTCCGGCAGGTCTCAACATGTTTGGTTCGAATCAGCTTACGATCTCGGGCGACCACACGAGTGCCATAAGGGATCAGAATGTCTGATTGTTGTTTCTATTTTTTTGTATCTTTATTTACTTTTGATAAACTCTTGCTTATGTCCAAGGGGTTTTTTGTATAACTCTTATTGCCTAACCAGACATTTTTGGCACAGTTCAGCCTGTAATGAATTTGATTTTACCTTTTGTTTGAATCTGAACTCGGTTTTCGTACTTAGTTGATTTTTGTTTTTGATATCGATTTCGGCTTTTGTGAGGTCGTAAAATGATACGAACCTGTCGGGTTCATCATACACAAAATTGGGGTCGTAAAGGATACGGTCTTAGCCGGGGTGTAGAGGACGAACTCAATTCTTCGATCTATTCGAGATCGGCGATCTTTGGGAGATTGGTTTATTAGTAAGTCGCATGGGAGCCGTGAAGGCTAGGGACGTGCGCAAGTAGTAAGTGGTCGGTAGTCGGGAAGACAGGACCGGACCACGTGTGAGAAAGGAGAGTAAGGCATATGTGTAGTATGTGAAGTATTTTAGCATATGTGAGATATGTAACATATGTGAAGTATGCTTGAATCGGATAAGACTTTGTGAAATCATGGATGGTTATATTATGTGAGGTAATATGAACCAAGGATGGTTTTGTTTGGCTACTTATAGCTTTGGGCCGAGTCACCATCACTTTAAGTATGCCACAGATTAATTGTCGTGAAAGGCATGAAGTCCACCACCGAATTGAACATTAGGAGAAAACATGTTCAAATCACGTAAGGGGTCAGAAGAAGGGCGGCTCTTTATAGACGGGGAGAAGAGGAGCAACCAGGTGGGTTTCGGTGTGCCAGAAAAGACCGGGAGGGTCGACGAAGAAGGAGCGGGTCGGGAGGATCTATTGAAGACAAGAATGACCGAGAGAATCAAACGGCCAGTACGGCGAGAGATTGTTAGATCCGTGGAAACGGAGAAGTACAATCAAGAAAACGAAGGTGGAGACTAAGGAGAGTCAACCACGGGTCGAACGGTGACGAGTCAAGGCGGACTAGTCGACCGGAGGATAGACATGAGGCAAACCATGACGTTCACCGGAATGATGATGACAACGGTGCTAGTAGGCCAAGGAGAACGGCATCATCAAAGAGAAGAAGCAGACCGTGAAGTTCAAGCTGGGGTAAACAGGATGAGAAAAGGCAAAGGTCTTTTACCAAAGAATAGAAGAAGAACGAAAAGAAACCCTAAAACGGGGATGAGTTTCTAAGGACAAGGAGAAATGAAGAGTTAGAAGAAGAAACAGAAGACTTCAATGCAAGTTCAAGGAAGACATTGGTATCACTAAGCATTGATACCAATGTACGGAGGAGGAACTTCGTACAATGAAGAAAAATTCAGAAAACGAAGTGGAGGTTCGAGGAGAATTCGGGACGAATTCTAATGAGGAGGTGTGGATGTAATACCCCGTCCGGTCAAGAACATTTTGGTCAACGGTCGAGGAAAAGTCAAGGTCGAGTAGACAACCAAAGGAGGACGTTTTCCGAAAGGCTAGGCCAAAATAAAAACTTTGGTCGAGCCGGAATCAAGATGGGACGAGCAGAAGAGAAGCTACCCAGACGAGACCAGTTTAGCCGGCAAAAATCCAGTTTTGCCGAGAAGGCACGGTTTTAGCCGAGAGAATTCGGTTTTAGCCGAGAGGAATGATTTCTTGCCGAGAAGGAGAAAATCTAGCCGAAAGAAGGATAAGGACGGACACAACGAAATCAAAATGTCCCAAACGCGATTTCGACCACACGATGGGCAAGGAGATGAAGAAAGAGCGTAGAGTTGAGAAGGAAACGACTTTGGCTGAACTTAGCAAAAATGGTCGAACGGACCATGGAGGATCCGAACCAAGGCGAACGGTCAGAAGGACCCATGATCAACCGAAAAGATCATTCGGTCGGAGAGGAGCCGCGGGAGAAGTGTTTTTTTGCCGAAAACGAACGGACGACCAGCATTACGACAAGTGGCCGAGCGAGAGCCACATGACCGATCAAAAAGCTTAAAGGCTAGCGATAGGCATGTGTCACGACGGGGACGAGCCACATCGGTCTTGTCACCTACGAAAGGGACCAAGGCGCCTTTTGAGAGGATTGGTCTTGCGATTTGAAAGCGGTGAAGGGACTTATAGTCTACGGCTAGATGCGACCTATTCTAGCCTAGGGAAGTCAAGGGAACACTAAAGGAAAGTGTTGGTCTAAAAGCTTACCAAAGCTTGGACCTAGGGTCAAAACCTACGGTTTTAGCCTACCTACTTGAAATGATGGGTTGATTCTCGGTCAAAAGGAAGAAACTTGGAGAAGAAGGACTTTGACTAAGTCTTGGCGCAAGTGGCACCACAACCGACCTCCCACGCCTATTAATACCCCTTAAGACCCAAAGGTAAGCTCACACCAACCTAAAAATAACTTAGAAAATCTTAGAGAGAAGCAAGAGAGTCTAGAAAGAGAAAGTGATCGGAAGAAAGACCTCAGCTTAATTCAGGTGGACTTAACCGAGTAAGAGCTTGGGTTGGATAGGAGTAATCCAGAAGCTTTAAGTCTATCCGTCAAATTCTAAAACTCGAGGTGAGCTTCGGTAGCATAGGGTTTATGCTTTCGTTTGCAAGAGCAAGGTGGGAGTGGACCACGCGTGTTGGCTCCGCCAGTTGCCCTTGGTTTGATCGTCCTGTAGGGGGATGATTGCATGGTCGCATAGATGTTGCTAGGTTGTAAATCTATGATTTAGGCTTAGGTGTTAGTTGTCTTTCGGGTGCGGATGAGGGGATGTGTATGCACGAGGAAGGGCAACAGAAGTAACACGGAACTAAGTAGAGTGAGACTCTTGTGGGGGCCAAGAAGCCACGCAGTGAGTTTCTGGTCGAAAGACCACTTGTTTGTTGATTCGGGCTGAGAGACAAGCGACAGAGGGTTCGTAGGTCAGCCGAGTGTCGACGTATACATTCCGGGATGGGTGTATGACAGTAAGTGGTAAGCCAGGTAGGCTTTCGTAGTGATGTAGTCAACACCACCAGGTAAGCTCGGAAGGTCTTGGGTAGCTCCCATGTCCGAGGATTGCACGACGGTGCAAGCGATGGAGGGCCCGTAACGGCCAAAGTCGCGGGTGATGGCCTATGATCTTGTGTGGTGATTAGGTGTGAAGCGTCACGGTGTGGGGTGGTTGGATTGATACATCTGAGAACGTTCTAGAGCTCTAGATAGATAGACGTTTGGTGTGAATGCGTGTGTTTAAGTATTAAGTATGTATGTGTGTGTTCGGGTACGGGAACTACGAGGGTAGCACGTATCGTTTGAATGTTGTAAGCTTCCGTTGGGCATACTCGTGAGGGGTGTGTTGTTGTGTGATCGTCTGCCGATTAGGTAAACTGGTTCGCGAGTTGTTTGAGTAGTGGGAACGCCGTTTTACTAGGTTGGCTAGTGCGGTGACTTCCTTGTAGCTTGTTAGGCTTCGGCTATCTGGGGTAGGATAGTCGGTTGGGAACTAACGTGCAGGTTAGGGGTCCTAAGCTCACTGAGTATTCATTAGGAGTACTCATGACTCATTTTGTTTGCAGGTAACCTTAGTGAGAGTAGCTAGAGGGAGGCATCGGGCACTAGGCCAACCATAGTAGATTTCGGTGTTAGTGAAAAAAGGCATTGTGTGTTTGCTAATCGGTTTTGGAGAATGATGTAAAAGAATGGTTTTAAAGGAAATAAAAGCGTATTTCAGGGTTAAAACCTCGGTTCTTATGATATTATACCTAGTCCGGGTCGAAACAACTCAACGCTGAGGTACGGGTTGAAAAGCCTTAGGCCTTGGCCGAGAGGTAAAAAGGGCACGAGAATGGTTCGGCTGAAAGTCTGCTTGGTGCTACTTCGGCTAGACCATCTCCGCCTTGCCCCCATGTAACACCACTCCCGGTTCGGTTATACGAGAGATTCCTAGTGCGAATCGGGGGTGTTACAGCCGGGGTATTGTTCGGTGGGACCACAAGACCCCGTCGAGTTCATCAGCCCATCGTCCCTTTTTCGTATCCAATCTCTTCTTGAGTCCGTCGATGATGGTTTAATTTGTTGGTCGCTTCAGCTTGACCGTTGCCTTGTGGGTATCTTGGCGTAGAAAATCTCAGTCGAATTTTCCATTTAGCACAGAAATCGCCGAACAACGTTGAAATGAATTGTGGTCCGTTGTCTATGACGATATCGTATGGTACTCCATGTCGGCATATGATGTATTTCCGAACAAATTTCTGAACGTCAAGAGCATGTATCTCGGCATAAGATTCGGCATCGACCCATTTGATGAAGTATTTAGTCATGACGAGGATAAACTGCTTTTGTGTGGTGAAACGTCGTAGTGGACTGATGATGTTCATTGCCCATCGCATAAAGGGGTAAGGTGTTGTTGATGTCGTTAGCAGTTCGGTTGGTAGATTGATCATCGGGCCGTGCTGTTGACATTTTTCACATTTAGCCACGAACTTCTCACAGTATGCCAGCATTGTTGGCCAATAGTAGCTTGCCTTCTTTATTTTTAAGGCAAAGAGCGACCTCCGGAGTGATTTCCACCATCGTCGTCGTGTACCTTACTCATGACTTCGTAAATATCTTTACCAGCGACGCATTTCAAGAGAACGCCTGATGCGCTCCATCAGAAAAGTTCGCCTTTGAGAATGATGTAATGGGCGGCCCGCATTTAAGTCGCCGAGCTGCCGGGACCGTTCCTTCATAGACGTACATCCTGATCTCGATGGTCCAATCTTCGGGCTCTTCTTCTTCTTCGGCTTCGATATCCATTGGGATGTGAATTCCTTCGTTATCGTCATCGGAGTGATTCCGTAGGTCTGGGTCTTGCGCGATATTGAGGTCGAGTTCGGGTGCCGTACTTGGGTTTTGCTTTCTCCTTCGTGGGTTGGGATTGGTAGCGGGGTACTCCTCATAATTACATATGCGTGTAGTAACGTTGCAGGTTTCTGGTTTCCCGATACTTGGTTGGGGAATGCTTTCAACCGAGATTGTTCGTTTAATGTGAGGGTCCGAGCTGGAAGCTAAAGCGGCGAGCGGGTCGGCCGGGGCGTTTTCTCCTCGTGGGATTTTGGTAAGGTTAAACGATTTGAATCCGGTCGCGAGCTCCTTAACGAGTTTTAGGTATGCGTCCATTCGTTCGTTCTTTGCGTCATACTCTCCGCTGTATTGGCTTGCGACGAGCTAGGAGTCACAGTATGCATGTATGCGAGTTGCTCCAATGGCCTTGGCCAAGCGTAATCCGGCGAGTAATGCTTCTTACTCGGCTTCATTGTTTGACGCGTTGAACTCCAGTCGAAATGATTGTTCTAATATTTCTCTAGTTGGAGATTGAAGGCGGAGGCCTACTCCCGACCCGCGATAGGATGATAAGCCATCGACGTGGAGGATCCATTGCTCGGTGGCCTGGATGTCGGTATTGATGAATTCTTGCGGTAGTTCGATAAGGAAGTCGGCGAGTACTTGAGATTTCATACTCTTTCGATTTTTGTAATCAATATCGTATTTGCTCAGCTCGATTGCCCATTTGGCAAGTCTGCCGGACTGGCTTGGGCTGTGTAAAATGGTTCGCAGAGGTTGGTCGGTAAGGACGGTTATTGAGTGCGATTGGAAGTACGGACGAAGCTTCCGAGCTGCAGTGACCATGGCGAGGGCGAGTTTTTCAAGCGTGGGGTATCGAGTTTCGGCCCCGTCTAATGATTTGCTGATGTAGAAAATGGGTTTTTGTTCACCTCGGTCTTTCCGAACTAGGACCCCACTGACTGCCGAGGTAGAAACCGCGATGTAAAGGGAAAATGTTTCTCTGTTTTCAGGTTAGGCCAACATCGGGGGGAGTTGACAGGTACTTCTTGAGCTGTTTGAACGCTTCTTCACATTTATCGTCTCATTCGAGGTGTTTGTTGCCTCAAAGTAACTGGTAGAAAGGTAAACACTTGTCGGTTGATCGGGAGATGAATCTGTTAAGTGCGGCGATACGGCCAGTTAGTCGTTGGACTTCCCGTTTCGTCGTTGGAGACGAAAGGTCGAGGATTGCTGAAATCTACTTGGGGTTGGCCTCGATTCCCCTATGGGTTACGATATAGCCGAGGAATTCCAGACGTCACACCAAATTTGCACTTGGTGGGGTTAAGCTTCATGCCGTACTCGTTAAGTATGTCGAAGCAGGCGTTAAGGTGACCAATATGATCCTTGCCGAGCTGGCTGGCGAATATGTCGATTCACAAGTCGTTGGTAAGTTGCTCCAGCGTTCTTTAGACTGAACGACATGACTTTGTAACAATAGATGCCGCGGTCGGTGATGAAGGATGTCTTCTCTCGATCGTCGGGGTTGCATGAGTATTTGGTTGTAGCCCGAAAATGCGTCCATCAAGGATAATAGTTCGCTTCCGGCCGTGGCTTCGACCAGTCTGTCGATATGTGGGAGTGGGAAGTTGTCTTTTGGGCAAGCTTTATTGAGGTCGGTGAAGTCAACACAGATCCTCCATTTTCCGTTCTTCTTCTTTACGACCACCGGATTAGCCAACCAGTCTGGGTACCTGTCCTCCGTGATTGATCATGCGCTGAGTAAACGTTCGACTTTGTCATTGACGGCATGGAGTTTCTCTGGACCGAGCTTGTGCCATTTTTGTTTTATCGTTTTGAAGGTCGGATCAATATTGAGTTTGTGATTTTCGAGATGATTCCGGGCATATCGTTGATCGACCAAGCAAACGTCGAGACGTTCCTTTTGAGGAAACGAATTAGGTCGTTCTTGATTTCTTCATCTAGTTTGGTTCCTATTCCGATGCATCGTTCTGGATTGAGCTCGTCAATGTTGACTTGAACAATTGTTTCTCGTCTAGGATGTTCGGGAACGATATTCTAACTTAGTGGATCAGTTGAAGTTTTGTATGTGCTGATGACGCATGTTCGGGATACCGTTCTTAGTTTGCACTCATTGACGTAGCATGTTCGAGACATTACTTGGTCACCTTTGAGAGTAAAGACTCCGCATGGTGTTGGGAATTTCAAACATTGATGGTAAGTCGAGACGACGACCTTCATCGCATATATCCACGGTGTCCCGAGTATGATGTTATAGGTTGCAGGTCTTTCCAGGACTAAAAATTAGCCATATTCATGATTCCACCGACATAGATGGGTAGCTTGACTGTTCCTGCTGTCATGGTTTGCTCTCCTGAGAACCCGGTGAGTGGTGCGATGTTCGGTTTGATTTGTGAGTCCGGGAAATCCATATTTTTAGCGTTTCTCTAAATATCACGTTTACCGAACTGCCGGTATCGACCAATATTCTCCCGACGGCAAGGTCTATGATGAGTAAGTCGACAACTAACGAGTCGTTATGCGGCATGTGAAGCCCTTCTGTATCAGCTTCGGAGAAGGTTATCGATATTCTGCCTGAAGTAGCTCGGTTTTCTCGTTTTGCGGCGATTGCTTCTCTGCTATATTCCTTGATTGCCCGAACTGAATAGTTACAAGATTCGAGTGCTCCCATGATTATATTAACTCGCTTCCAAACTTGCCGGATGTTCTGATTCTCGGGTTAGTCCTCCCGATCTCGTTTCTGTTGTCCGGTATCAGTATTTGTGTTTGATGGTTCGGGATTTTTGGTTGTGTTCGGCCTTTCGTTATGGTCGCGACGACGACCTCCGTTGTTGTCGTTACAACGGAATCTGTTACCAGGCCGGAATGCACTTTCAACGAGGACCTCGCCCTTTTTGTATTTCAGTAAAAGGAAATCCTTGAGATGTCGGCATTCTTCGGTGCTATGACCCTCTCTGTTTTGAAACTGGCAGAACGGTTCGGAATCATTCGATTGCCCTTTTGGATCGTCGTGCCGGACCCATGAATTCTAGGGTTGCTGCGGTTGAATGGCGCTGATTTGCTGAGTTCCTTGTCATCGTTCGTAATGATTTCATGTTTCACGATATTCGTCTTTCGACTTATCTTTGGGAGCGACCTGCTTAGGAACGGCATACTGCTTATCTTTTACGGCTGCCTCTTCTTCCTCGAGGATTTAGATGTGCGATTTATGTAGGATGTCTTCTAGGGTGTTCGGCCAGTTGCGTTTGATTTCTTTGTGAAAGTTGGACTGGTACCAAGTCGCCTTGTAAAGGGCTTCGATTACGGCCTCATCATCGATTGTGCAGTGGGACACTATCGCCTTAAATCGGTTCATGAAGTCACGTAGCGGTTCTTCGCTTTTTTGTTCAAGGGCCCAATGGTCGGCGTTCCGAGTTTTCTGCTTGATGAACATCGTGAAGCGTTTGAGGAATTTAGTTGTGAGTTCGGTATAATTGTCCATCGAGTGTGCGTCTAGTTTTGAAAACCAGTCGAGTGTTGTTCCGCAAAGATTCTCTACGAAGAGTTGGCATTTAGCAGCATCCATTTCTTCCTTGGTGTCAAAACGGAAACGATTCATCATGATTTCGAATGAGGTCATGAAGTGGCACGGGTCGGTATGACCGTCGTATTATATAATTTTTATCTTTTCCAGACGCCGAACCGGGGTATTGATAACCCGTGGTGTGAACGGGGTTTTCTTGGTTTCTTGAATTACGCAATCGATCTCGGGCGCTGAGCAATGGATTTTAGAGTTCATGTCTCGAAGTTGTGCTTTTACGCCTTCGATCTGTTGGTCTAGCGAAGCCTGTTCGGTCACCGATCTTGTCGTTCCATGTCCAATCAAGCTCTGATGAAGAGGATGGGGTATGGTGCTTTGTCTTGGATGCAGGTCGGGGAATAGGTTTCAACGTAAAAGATCAGGTGTTTCATCGTTGGGCCGAGCTGTCTGATTCTGCTGGATCTTGCCGATCTGATCTCTGAATTCCATATGAGATGCTATTAATGTATCGAGTCGTTCGTTATTCTTTTTGTTCATCTCTTCGAGTAGCTCATTATTTTTCTTGTTTATCTCGGCCAGTTGTGCTGTCAGTTGGGCGGTCATGGCATGTAGAAGGGCGGACTGGTCAATTAGAACTGATGCGGCTGCGCTGTGTCTATTGGAGCAGGTGGTGGTGTATCGTTGTGTCCGTTGGTCGGGTTACGATCTTATGGGTTGAGGTTGCCGAGTCCGGTATTTTGGGCATTTTTCTCGTTGAGTGCCGAGCCATCGCCAATAAACGTCGGTGTGTCCTTAGTGTCGGTCATCGCGGAGCTTATCAACCGAGATCCGTAAGTTCTGTTTTAATAGCTCTCCCCACAGTCGGCGCCAATTGTTGATTATGAAAATCACACAAGGGGTAAAACAGTAAACTTAAGTCGGAATCTTGTTTTATTGATTGAGCTCGGCGAACGTTACAGGGAAGTTGAGATCGGTAAAAAAAGACTTAAGGAAACAAAAGAAATAAAGATCAGCAGTTATGAGCTCTTGATTTCTTATGTCTCTCTGATGATTCTGAATGAATTGAGAATGAGGCAAGGCCCTCTTTATTTATAGAGTTTGAAGTCAGTTTCGCGAAGGAAAAACTTCCTTTTCCTAGTTCCTTCAGGAAGAGGAAAGTTTCCCGATATCCCTCCGAGATAAGGAAATTTTCTGCGAATCTCGGAGGTCGGTTTCTGCCATGACGAGTTGGGCCTTCTTTGGGCTTTGGATGTCGGCGCCATGACGAAATGGGCTTGTCTCGGGCCCGAAGTTCGGCTCTGCGATCATGGGCCTTTCTTCCCTGGGTCCGAATCGTCGTAAAACAGAGTCGATCGAACCGGTCTCGGTTTAAACCGGGTTAAACCGGAGAATGCTAAACTCACCTCTAACAATATATAATCAAGTAAAATATAGCAAATTATAGTGAAAAAATAATTCTCCATTTTTTTAATATCATAACTTTTAATCTCGAATTTTCCAAGTCGAATCTATTAAGAAAATAGGACAAACTCTTTTTTGAAATAAAGAAAGAAAACTCTTAAATAATGGTGATAGTAGACCAAATTTTCACATTGTTCAATTTGAGAAAAAAATTATTTTCCCACGTTTAATTGACTATGCTATATCATATATGATAGCATTTGAAATGAAAAATATAAGAAAAAACAATATTTTCTTATTAAAAACATAATAGTATATATACTTGAGAAACAAATAATTTCGAAAGTTATATTTTTTTCCTATTTCAATTATTTTTTTTAATTTGTAATGGTATAGTACGTAATCACTTACAAAATAAAGTTCATTTTACTAAATGACTCATTAAATAATAATATAGAGATTCTACATTCGTTTTAGTAAATAAATACGTATGAAGTTTCCGTTCAAAAATATAAAGGGGAATATAAACGGAAGAAGGATTAGCTAGGGTTTTTATTAACAAAAAGTATTCTTGAGCAATCGGCCATGGATGAAGAAGAGGAGAAGACGGGAGAGATCCAGAGAGCAACACATGATGATGATGATGATAGATCTCAACCAGATCATATATATTCCTCTTGATCTCACCTTGGAGATACTCTCAAGACTTCCTGCGAAATCAATCGTGAGATCTCGGTGTGTGTCCAAGCTCTGGTCTTCTTTCACCACACTTCCAAGTTTTATTAGCTCGTTCGCGTCTCGCTCCTCTTCACGGTCACCGAGTCTTCTGCTCACATTCAGATCAGACTGGAAGAAATTCGTTTTCTCGTTTCCTCAACACCAGAATCCTGACGGGTCTTATCCTCCTGTCTACAGTTATCAAATAACGTCAAAACCTAAATATTGGAGCCCTTATCATCGGAGAATTAATACGCGATCCGAGAGCGTCCAGGGCTTGTTCTTAGTGGACGGATTCAAGATTTGGAACCCAAGCTTGAGACGGTTTTCAACCTTACCACATCCCAAAGAAAACATCCAGAGTAATGATAACTATATGTCTTATTTAGGATACGATCCATTGGAGGATAAACACAAAGTACTGTGCGTATCACGTAACGATTCCCAACAGCCTCAGGTTCTTACATTGGGAGCTCAAGAATCTTGGAGAATAGTAACCAATTATAGGTAGCCTTATGCATTTCCCAATTGGAGACCATGGGCGATGCTTCAATGGAATCCTGTATTATGAAGCTCGTGTCGTTGGTATTGGTCATCATGATCCTATAATGATGAGCTTTGATGTCAAATCTGAAAAGTTCAATCCGATAAAGTTTCCCGAGACTTATTCTCGTTTGGCACCTCATACGACGATGTCGTCTTATGAGGGAAGGCTAGCCTTAGTTGATTATAGCATTCCCTTTGGTGAAATTGATCTCTATGTTTTGAAAGATGCAAATGGAGACGAATGGACACATCAACGGTTTCTTCATGTACCTTGTAACAGCGGATGGAGGGATCTTATACATTTCAAGGGTATTACTGATGCTGGTGAGCTTATTTTCGCACCAACTAGTGTGTTTGAATCGTTTTACATTCTATATTTCGATCCGAGGAAAAACAGTATCAGAGAAGCCTTGTTTGAAGGATTTTTGGGTGATTCGTTTAATGGATTTTCTAAGTATTGTATATACAACACGAATGTTTCCCCAAATCACATCGAGAGTCTCGTGTCTTTGTCGTAGCTCAATGCTCTTCAGTGTTTTTTCTTTTCTTTTTTCCTTCTAATGACAGTTACTTTTTTTTATCTTTTTATTGAATTAAATGATTCTCTTATGTTTTTTTTACTTTTTCTTGTCATCTTTATTTGATCATTGATCATTCCTTGACTTTCTCATGATCTTTATCTGATCATCCCCTTGGATTTGGTGTATTTTTATGTACAACTAGGGTTTGCCCCACGCTGGGTTATTGTAATTATAAACATTTTATTATTAGTTTGATTTTTTTTTTTAATTTTAAACTTAGTGGGGGTTATTGGTTCTTGCATTTTAATGGATTTATAAATCTTTCTCAGATTTAGAAATCCTAATGAATCCATTGATATTAAAATCAGATAAGTGGATTTCAAAATTAAATAAGTTGGATTTCAAAATCAAATAAGCAGATTATTATAAATCAACCAAATGAATTTACAATAGTTTTAAAATTGATAATAAAATCAAAATCAAAAAAAAAAAAAACCAAAAAGACTTTTCGTTCATTTTCTTTCACTAATCATCTATTATTCTCCTAAAATATAGAATTTGTCCACATATTTGTTGCAATTATTGCTCTCAATTGATTGGCATGTTCTCTTTCTTGATCTTGGATTCCAAGAATTTTTTCATCATTGTTATTAACTTCTTCAAGATCTTCTTCTTCTTCTTCATCATTGTTATTAACTTTTTCAAGATCTTCTTCTTCTTCTTCATCATCAGAATTTGTTTATTTAGGAAAACTATCTGTTCGACAGTGTTTTCGAAGAAATTTTTCTAAACCAGCACATGCAAGTACAATTTATGTTTGTGTCTTAATTATAAGGAAAATGAGGCGCATACTTAAAAATTAGGAATCGAGATTTGAAGATACCAAAGATTCTTTCAACAACGTTTCTCAAGGAGGCATGTCGATGGTTAAACAACTCTTTTTTTATTTTGTGAAGTAGAATCTTGACCAAAAAACTCTTGTAGATGATATCGAACGCCACAATATTGAGCTAAAAAGTTTCGACGATTTGCAAATCCACAATCGGCTACATAAAATTTTCCTAAAATAATAGTTATGGCTTCGAGTTTCTAAATCGACTACATAAAATTTGCATGGCCGTATCGGCGGTGGCTGTGTCGTTAATGTTGATAGCCCGTGAGACTAGCATGACCACTCTCTACGGCTTCGAGTTTCAACTTCATGCCGTCTGGTCTCTTTCAGATTCCCTAATGTAAGCCAATTTCATAATCACACAAACACAATCATAAATCATCTGCACATACATTGATCAAATAACACAATACGAATCACGAGTGAGCGTTTTACATTATGAAAACAATATTACTTCCTAAACACCTCGATCACACCACCAAATATTACTTCCTAAAATTTGAAACTGTAACCCATGAAACCAATTTTTTTATGCCGTATGGTTTTTACAAGTAGACAAGGTCGTGTTGTAGAATCATCTCAATAGAGGCCACATAAAGGCCATACTCGCTCATACCCGCTCTCAATAAAGGCCACGTAATCTTTTGAAAAGATAATTGAGTCAATTTCATCTTGATATCTTGAAACACGAAATAGATTCTTCAGCTGCACAACTTCTCGCTAAACTAAATCCATGTAAAACGCTCACTCGTGATTCGTATTGTGTTATTTGATCAATGTATGTGCAGATGATTCATGATTGTGTTTGTGTGATTATGAAATTGGCTTACATTAGGGAATCTGAGAGAGACCAGACGGCGTGAAGTTGAAACTCGAAGCCGTAGAGAGTGGTCATGCTAGTCTCACGGGCTATCAACATTAACGACACAGCCACCGCCGATATGGCCATGCAAATTTTATGTAGTCGATTTAGAAACTCGAAGCCATAACTATTATTTTAGGAAAATTTTATGTAGCCGATTGTGGATTTGCAAATCGTCGAAACTTTTTAGCTCAATATTGTGGCGTTCGATATCATCTACAAGAGTTTTTTGGTCAAGATTCTACTTCACAAAATAAAAAAAGAGTTGTTTAACCATCGACATGCCTCCTTGAGAAACGTTGTTGAAAGAATCTTTGGTATCTTCAAATCTCGATTCCTAATTTTTAAGTATGCGCCTCATTTTCCTTATAATTAAGACACAAACATAAATTGTACTTGCATGTGCTGGTTTAGAAAAATTTCTTCGAAAACACTGTCGAACAGATAGTTTTCCTAAATAAACAAATTCTGATGATGAAGAAGAAGAAGAAGATCTTGAAAAAGTTAATAACAATGATGAAGAAGAAGAAGAAGATCTTGAAGAAGTTAATAACAATGATGAAAAAATTCTTGGAATCCAAGATCAAGAAAGAGAACATGCCAATCAATTGAGAGCAATAATTGCAACAAATATGTGGACAAATTCTATATTTTAGGAGAATAATAGATGATTAGTGAAAGAAAATGAACGAAAAGTCTTTTTGGTTTTTTTTTTTTTATTTTGATTTTATTATCAATTTTAAAACTATTGTAAATTCATTTGGTTGATTTATAATAATCTGCTTATTTGATTTTGAAATCCAACTTATTTAATTTTGAAATCCACTTATCTGATTTTAATATCAATGGATTCATTAGGATTTCTAAATATGAGAAAGATTTATAAATCCATTAAAGTGCAAGAACCAATAACCCCCACTTAAAATTGAATAATACAAATCCAACCAAATAACAAAGTTTTACTCGATATTTGCTCTTTTGTATTTTACTCTTAAAAACACTCGTAAATCCATTCAAATCCAAATTAAAATCAAATCTTTATGCAAATCCTTACTATTGAATAACACTTGATTTTAATATGGATTTTAAAATCATAGAACCAATAACACAATATTTGAATATAGATTTCAAAATCATATAACCAATAACACTAGATTTGGTTTGGATTTTAAAATCCATTAAAATATAAGAACCAATAACCCTTCCTTAGATTTCCAAATTAATATTGATATTTTGAATTTATAAGATAATAATGATTATTAATAATTTTAAGGCTAATAGTTAGCAAAGTGTTATAGACTTTATTAATATGACATTATCTCCTCTATATAACGGCTTAGAATTTGTACTAAAAATTAAAAACTATGTTAAATTTTCAAATTTGAAACTTCATATCATCTTTTCGTAATTATACGACTAAAGAAAATCTCAATTCTCTTAACTATTAGAAGTATATTTTTATCTCCTAATGCACACATCACAACAATATCCTAATGATCTTAATGTTTTTCTTGTTAGATATCTTGGTGGTTGTTTTTGTAAGTATCAGATATAATTTAGTAAATTTATACAACATATTGTATATGAAATATTATGTAATTATGCATTTTTGTATGCTTTGTTAGCTGCTTCTTTGTATTTGTTACAGATTCTCTTTTGCTGTGAAAATTGCAATTAACTGATTTTATTATTATTTTGTAATCGAAAGTTGAAGCAAGTCCTATGAGCATGACCTTATTGCGTTTCGTAATAAGAAGTTAACACAATTGTCCATGCAAACTTGGTAAAATAGACATGAACTCTGTGAATCTTTCCTTTGTCTTTTTCAATTGCTATATGAATCTTTATTTTGTCTTTTTAAATTGCTATCTCTAACCGTAAGAAGGTTATGAGCTATAACCTTATCCTTAGGTCTCTTCTTCTCACCATTGTCAACCTTCTTTTCATCCTCATATAAACTCGATCATTCTTTTTCTTTTTTTGCTAAGAACCCGATCATGATTTCTTCCATTAGTTATCAACTGTGTTTTTTTATTATTCATCTCACACATCTTTGTGACCCTATATATGCCTACACCCTCAAATATATCAGTGTGGCCATGTTCTTGTAGTTGTCGTTGGGACAGTGGCAGCAACAGAACTAAACAGCTTTGGCGGAGCGAAGAAAACACATCGGTGAGAGGAGAGGAGATTTGTCACTGTTATTTTCAGCGACTCATCTGATGCCAGCAATTTCCAGGAAATCTGACACTTTGTTTATGACATACATTAAGCAAAAATATTATAATTAAGGGATACATCTCCTTTTGGTGAGAAAGATACTGACATCCTTGTTACTATTTTTTCCTTCTTCAAAATTTTCAACGTCATTCTGAAGCGTTTGCATTTTGAAATTCGTCAAGATAGTATTTTCTAAGACTACCTAGAATCTATTTTGTTCATCATAAACAGTAACGGGGAAAGAGACTGACATCCTTTATTTATGTTCGGTCTGTTCTTCCTCATATACCTACAACTTCATTACCCATGTGCCATACATTTATACAGCCTCAAGCACCCTCTATAAATTAACTCTGCCATGTCGTTGATCTCACTTTTATGTCTGCAAATTATAGTTTGTTCTTGTGTTAATATCGTCGTTGGTATAATAATCTTTCACAAAGCATTAAATTCTTTGCCGTCTTTAACATCCTTAATCTTTGGAAGTTCATTATCCTTCGATGTGTGGACAAAATGTTTTCCAACTCTTGTTTCGCCGTTTTTGGAAGTTCGTCATCCTTCAATGGTGCAAGTTTCTTCTTTGTTTCGTAATAATGAGGAATTGATCATAAATTAAACATCTCCATAAATCTGAGATCGAGACACATCAAAAACAAAGGTAAGAAACAAAAATATTGATCCCATGATTGTATCTGTAAAATTTTAAAAACTCACACAAGAATTCAGAAGCTAAACCCATAAACACAAACTGGTTTTTGTCTTGAAACCAAACCAAGCCAAGGGATTATGAACCTAATTCATAATGAATATATTAACGACAAAGTGCATGAAAGTCGGCCTGACATTCGTATCACTACAAAATGCATGAACGTCTGCCTGACTTACCCCTTTCCATTGACTTCAGAATCGATAATTTCATAATATACACGAAGCCTGAAATGTTGCAAGACCAGCTCTTAGTATCGGAACAACCTACACAGACAAAAAAACAAGAATAAGAAATGTTTACTCCTTTAATTGAGAAGAAGATATAGAAAATGGGTAAGAGTTTTGAGATAGACAAACCGCTATAGGCTCTCTAGGATCAATGAATTCAACAGAAGCAACACCCATTGGTGACATACCGTTGACACACCAGCCACTCTCGTGTTGATTCGTAGATAAACAGTATCCCTAATTCAGCTATTGCATTCCCTAAGATAATTGAAAAGAAACTCATATTTAAATGGGTAACACAGACTTTATTGCAGCAAAATGCAAAACCTGTCCCTGTATTACTCATTTTGAAACGCAATTTAGCAGATAACAGAACCTAACAGCTAATGATTGTTAACCTAATGTAGAAATTTAAATCCAAGGAATCTGAAAACCAATAAATTGATGTAATTTGATCAGAGGATGTGGTGTGATGAAGACCTGAAACCAGAATCAATTAATCTCTTTCACTTTCAAATTCACTGAAAACTCCAAAATTTATGATCACAATGACAAAACAACTAAGCCAATTCGATCCTCAGGCTCCATTTCTCGAGCTTCTCTTGTCTTTCTCGTCGCTCGCAGGCTATGATGTTCTTGATCTCCTCTCTGAAAAGCATCTTCTCCACTTTGATTCTATCTTCGAACCTTTGTTTCCGAGCAATCAAACAAAGCTGCGTAGGTGTAGAGTGATTCTAATAGTGTCTCCATCAGTGTGGAGCCGTTGTGGTATGAGTCTTGCTCAGTGACCACCATGATCTTTGAAGACAAACCCCAAATTGCATTGAGGAATCTATCGATTCTTCCTGATTTAGGGAGAGGCAATGATGAAGCCGAATAACTGCTCGGGCTATAGCCATTGTTGATGCTCATATCATTCTTAGGTGCCTCGCCTGCAGAGCCATGGCTCATCGTTAGAACTCCCTGCAAGTCCTGAAACCGTAAGGCGCATGTGAGAGGATATGTGGGACGTAAGGTGAGAGTTGGATTCCAACGTAGAATGTGAACCTCCTTTATATAATGGACGTAAGGTGGGAGGATGAAGGGGTGGTGTGATTTGAAGGGCCATTAATTTGCTTTGCAGTTTCGATTTCAACATAGTGGACATTTACAGTAGAAGAAGGTGGAGGAGTAAGATGAGTTTTGTGAGGTGGTTTTGGAGATGGAGATGGAGATGGAGAGAAGAGGAGTCGCTTCAGGATTGCGAAGGTTTTTAGCAGGGAATTAGGTTACGAAGGCGACTAAACTAAATTACGTGGATAGAGCAATGATCTGGGTTTTGGTGTTTGGACTGTAAGGTAGTTTTGGGTTGGGCCTTTTACTTGGTTTGTTTAATTAGATTGATCCTCCATTTAGTTATTAAGTTGGACTGGTTTTTAGAAACTTTTGAGAACTGTATGTAGATATGTTGTAAACGTGCATCTGTTTTAAAATTTGTATTGTGAGGTGTCGAACTTAAAGATTTTGATTGGCTGATTATTTCAGCCTACGTGGATGCTCTAAGAGGCTAGGAATTATTTTCCTTTTATATAAAGGAGATATCTCTATAATATTATTTAAGAAGACGTTTTTGAAAATGAACTTTGTTTTGTAAGTTATTACAAGAAATGACATTACAAATAAGAAATAATAATCGAAATAGGAAATGATATAATTTTCTTTTAAAATTATTGATGAAGTTATGGAAAGTAAGTTATTTCACATTAAAGATGTTATTTACTATTTAGATTCTTAATTATTATGATATTATTAAATAATAATCAATCCATTCATATTCAAAGAAAATATATTTGATATCTTGCAATATTTTACATTATGATTATTATATTTTATTTGAATATATGTCAAAACAAAAATTTGAAAAATATTTTACTAATTTTATAAAGAGTTAGACACGAGAAAATTGATTTTTTAAGAGTTTGTGGACT
>PKMM01024283.1:167665-182091 GCA_002933915.1 Eutrema heterophyllum
GTATTATAAATATAACTTTCGTACGTTTTGAATCATTAATATCATTTTGAATCATAATTTCGTATCATTCAAATAATTAATTAGTTTTTTTTTTTTTCAAAGATATTGATCATAGTTGTACCACTACGATTATCAGTTGTACTTAGTTGTACAAAACAGAGATCATCAAAGAAACACGTAGTTGTACCATTATGGATATCAGTTGTACTTAGTTGTACAAAACAGAAATCATCAAAGAAACACATAGTTGCACCACTACGACACTTAGTCCCTGCTATCATCCCCCAAATAGCTATACAAGGGTCCTTGCATAGTATTTTTTTTCCTTCGCCCATGTTCTCCGGTTGATGGGAATCTTGTTATTTGAGTTCTCCCCTTTCTTTTGACATACTTTGGAGGTAAGGCAAACAAAGCTAGTACGTCTTCAGGAACATCCCAATGAGACTTATGGGGAACTGGATAAATTGTCCTGAAATACGCCAATGACCATTGCTCCATCCAGAAGTATTTAGAGCACAAATCATGTATCTGGATAGAAAGTAAGAAAATTTGCAAAAGACAATTAAACATAGTTGTACCAGTTACACTTAGTTGTACCACGACAGAATGTGAGCTAAATTTGCAAATTTACCTCGATCTCCGTCTCTCTGGGTGAAGCGGTTGCAGCTGCTACTGCATGGACACAAGGAAATCTGTCTATATCAAATTGCTTGCAACTGCAAGTGAACCTTCTTAAATCAACTAAGTAAATATTGCCATCGCGTCCAATCACATTGTATTCACACGTCAAACTATTTAGCTCAATCACCGTTAACAGCTTCGCTTCCTTACATCTTTCGTGCATTATATTCCCCACACGAGGCACCAGTTTCTGTGCCATTGATGTTTCTGCGATCACCTTCCTATATTTGTTAAACCATTCACCCACTTTTCCAACAATTGCATCAATCATTGGTAATAAAGCGTACATTCTTGCTTCTCTGAAAACACCATTGATGGATTCAACACAATTGGTGGTGTCTATGTTGTATCTTTCACCTGGAAAATAACATCTTGCCCATTTTCCCACTTCAACACTTGTATCCAGATAGGCGCCTGCAGCAGGATACATTTTCCTAAAAGATCCATAAAGTTTTAAGAACTCTACCTCTGTATAAGCCTTAGCGCATTCCAAGAACTTATTTGCAACTGTTTTTTTTTGGACGTGAGAAATGTTTCCTTTCACATTTTGAGCCAAGTGGAATACGCAATACCCATGTTGAGACAATGGGTATACCTCACGTATTGACTTGATGAGGCTTTGGTTTCTATCAGAAAGAAACACCATTCCATGAACATCCGGTACAACTGATTTCAACTTATTGAAAAACCAACTCCAACTTGCATCTTTCTCACCATCAACAACACCAAAAGCAATGGGATAATGGTGACAATCAGGATCCTGAGCTGTGGCAACAATAAGTACACCACCGTGTACAGTCTTAAGGTGAGTTCCATCCACCACGATCACTTTTCTCATGGCTTGGAAGCCTTCAATGCAAGCTCCTAACGCAAAGAATAGATACTTAAACCTGTTTTCCTCATCTACTTCCACATGTGTAACTGTACCGGGATTCATCTTCTCTAGCATGTACATATAAGAATACAACATGTTGAAACTTTCTACTGGACTACCCCGAACATCACTAGCAGCTTTATTTTTCCCTCTCAATGCAGTAGAGTAGGACACTTTAACACTAAGGGTTCCTTGAACCATACCAATGATAGTTTTTGGAGCTGGGGTTTTCAATAAACCAGGATAAACGTCATGCAGAAGAGATGCAACCAAACTTGGTGTGCCTTTCCTTTTACTTCTACTTGTACTCGTAGTTGCCCGAGAGCACGTATGCATCTTGTTATATGTCCTAACAGAGAAGTAATCAGAATTCGTAGTCTTTGCAGCTCGTAAAGACCACTTGCAACCGTTTTTTCTATCACAACATTTTACCACGTACAACTTGGTATCCGACTTGATTATGTCAAACTCAAAACAATTCATGTGTGAAGCCTTTTCAACTAAATCTTGTACTTCCGATTTTTTTCCAAACTCTTGACCTACAGCCACATCAATACCATCTTCCCATTCATCATGACTTCGAAACTCATTAGAGTTATCCATGTTAGGTGCAGCCTCAATGTCTCCACACATACCAACATTTTCATCATATGCAACATAGTCCACCAGCTCATTTTCTTCTGGTGGCTCCCTTGAGTAAAGGGTCATGATTCCATCATTAGCTCTAGCACTCACTTCATTACTCTCAACAACTGCGCTTCCTACATCCTCTCTTAAAACTTGCTCAAACCCCTGATTTTGCTCACACTGATTTTGCTCACACTGATTTTGCTCACACACCTGATTTTGTTCGACATCTTTGATGAGTTCCACATGCAAAACACTTCTACATCCATCTTTATTTACTTCCGTTAAATAACACAAAACATCTTCATCATCCAAGATATATGATGGTTTCTTAGGAACATGGACCAATGAAATGTAACTAATTTTCAGTTTTGCCGTTGCTTCATATATCTGAATCTTCCTGCATAATTTATCTACCAACTCAGTATAAGTTACCTTCTCAATAGATGTCTTCATCATTAAAGTGTAAGCTCTTTCTTCTCTTGAAATCCAGCGTATGTGATTTCCTTTCTTTGAATAACATCCCCCATACTCAAAACGTATGATTGTGGAATGGTTACTATCCATTGTAACCTGAAAAAGAGAAGAACAAAAATACCAGTTATCTGAGTTATCCCAGTTGTACCAGTTATCCGAGTTATCCCAGTTGTACCAGTTATCCAAGTTATCCAAGTTATCTCAGTTATACCAGTTATCCAAGTAATCCCAGTTATACAGTTATCCTAGTTATCCCGGATGTACCACTTATCCGAATTATTCTAGTTATACCAGTTATCCGAGTTATCCCAGTTATACATTTATCCCACTTGTACAAGTTATCCCAGTTGTTCTATCTCTACAAATCGATTTGGACCCTGCAAATCCCCTTTCTGCAAATCGATTTCAGATTTTACAAAAATTCAACCAATACAAACCATGTAGGACCTTAACTTACTAACCCATTACTAACCCAACAAATATAAAACATATACAATTTTATCAATTTAAATCATTAGGAACGATTTGGATGGAGAAGCTACAACAATTACCGAACGAGAGAAAGAGAGATTCTTGAGCTTCTATCGTCTTGGTCGGAATGGATTGAACGAAGAAGGAATCCGAGGAAAAAGAAGAAGAAGCGAAGAAAGCTGTAAGGAGGGGGAGGGATCGCGACGAAGAAGAAGCTGTATCGTAAGCTCATATTATTGTAAGCTCATTTTTTTTTTTTGCTTTTTTTTAATTGAATTCAATTTTCAATTTTTAGTTTAGTAAAATAATTAAATTGAATAAGGGCAAAAGTTGTAGTTTTGTGTAAATGAAGAGAGGTATAGAGACTCATGAAATCTATGGAAGCTCATTTTGCCTTCATTAAAGGTATATGAGATTTTGGTCCTCAAACCAAGCTACCACAAGGCAAGGAAGAAAGACCTAGCTACAACAATAAGACCACAACGCACTCGATTTGCTGGGAATTCCATCGAGAAAACTGTTTATGGTGATTTCCGAAAATCGGCGCTCCATCACCAAAACAAAGCCGACGAGCTCGAAGTTTTATAGCTCTGCGACTTCATCGCAAAGGATTTGCTACTTCAGAAACGACTGATTCCAAAGTTTATGCGAGATCTTCAAGGTTGTTCTTAAGAGTAAACACACATGTAATGAAACGGAAATTCGATTGTGAGAAGGGATCTAGAAAGAGGACTGCAGCGATGGCAACATGTCTGAAGAACTATGGTATGCGTTTTGATTTTTCTTCATCTGAGAATCCTAGAAATCGTTTCCGAAAATTGCAGAAACGGCTCCGTCATGAGACACTTCCTCAAGAGAAGACGCAGACTATGGAAAAACGAGTGACAGTCGACACGGGATGGGACCGTGGAACTCGTTCGATGGATTATGGAATCCAGTCACATGGCCCATTAAATCTTCGTGGCAATGAAGATCCGAAGGTGATGAAGAGGGATAGAGATCATGTGGGTCAAACCAGATTCACTTATGCGGCTCGAGAGTTGAAAGACGGTGTCATGTATGATGAAAATGATAGACAGAAATATCAGAAGTTGAGTCATCGTGGTGACAACGCAAGTGAAATGGGTAAGTAACATGAACCTTCTTCATTTCAGCTAAGATATGATCATGTATCTCTGCCCATCTCGAGGAGGGTTGGTACTGAAGCGAAACGCACCACACGTCTGTCTCGGGCTGATTTTGTATGGGAACCGGGGGGATCTAGCTAACCGAGGGACGTGGAGCTGGTCAGAGAAGTATCTAAGTCTTGGCGAGGTGTTAGAGTTAACCTCGAAGCTTCAGGGGACTTGTTTAAAGAAATATTCAGAGATGATCATTCAGCCGGAAGTAGAAACTCGAGACTGGATTTTGAAGGTGCAGTCTAGCCTCGAGGTATTTTCTGATTATGATCTAGAAACGTGGATGGGAGTAATAATCTGTAGTGGTGAGAATAAGGAGCAAATGATGCTGCTGGGTAGTCAAGCCTTGGAGGAGCAAAGGATGTCACGGCTCAAGTCATTGTGGGATACTATATGCGACGAGGTAAATTTGCATATGAGAGCTACGCAGGTTCAACAGAATCAACACAAGGAATTGCATCTTAAATCCGTTAAATCTGTCCTTCATCCCACCTTTCATCTCTTGGTTGGAGAAAGTTCAAAGGAGAAGAAAACTAGTAGTTTGTCTCGGATTGCTTTGATAGGTTGTGCTTGGGATCCAGGTGGGACATGGTTTGTGGAAGTTCAGGGGTTAACTTCTGAGTATAGTAAAAAGTATGGTTCTGATTTTCGATTGCAACAGATGCTATATCCTTGTAGTTATGAAGATCAGTGGATTGAGGAGTTTGAGAGAGAATTTCAGTGGGGACAAGAGGGCTGTAGACATCTGGAATTGAGAAATTGTGTGGGTTATAGAAGACAAACTCTACCAGAGGAGAATCCTCGTTTTCAATATGAGTACAAGGTGGACCTTCAAAGGGTGGGTAATGAACAGCAGCAAAAAGAGGTAAAGAAACTCATTCCATCTTGGGAGAATCGAATGTGGGAAACTGGTGGAGTATCTATTGAACCCATTGATGTGTTGAGATTATTGGTGTGTATGAGTGTTCATTATAGAAGCTGGGAGACAGACTTAAAACAGAATTTGCTGATCCCACATCAGTGTCTAGAGATTAAGGAGTTGTCATGGTTTAAGAAGCTTTATGAGACGGGTTGTTCACTGCTAGAATTTCTCTTTGTTGAGTTTGATGGAGGCAGAACACAGGGTATGGAGCCGCTAGCAACATGTCAAAGGATGCATACAAGACATTATTTTCTCCCAATTGGATGTTCTTGCAAAAACCATAATTTGGTCGCTAAACATTTGGGTACTTCTGCTGTTATAATGGAGATGATGGGAGAAATGCAAATTATGAAACAGCGCCATGACATGGAAGGATCCAAGAGGGAATCACAGGTGATAGAGAGTATGCCTACATTGGTGAATTTTGAAGTCTCAGCAATACCTCTCAATCTCTTGTTGTTACACCTTGAGGACAAGGTGAGTTTTTCGGGAGCGAGTGAAGGTATGGACATAAGATTGGTTAGTGATGCAGTACAGAAGAAGCTAAGAGATGTCAAAAATGATATTAAGAAGGTTAAGATGTATGCAAGACTGGACTATGTAGGTAAAAGGGAGATACATAGTTGGGGTAAATTGGTTGACAAAATGAAACGGAAGGTGTCTTCAAGAGAGCTTAAAGGTCACGGAGAGCAAGTGAGCTCCGAGGAATGTCTGTTGTCACTTGCATTACAGGCTGTCAAGAATGTTGATTTTATGGCTAAGACTGACGTTCTAGAAGCCGGGGAAGATTCTGATCAAGCACTCATGCTACACAGGTATCAAACTTTGCCAAATAATAAGCGTATCAACTTGTGGGGGAAACATATTTGGTTTGGAAGCATTATTGTTGTAAGTGGATGGAGAAGCCTCAAGTCAAGATTATCTTCAGTGGCACGACAATCAAAAGACGCTAAAGTGGAAATGAGGTACGATGAACAAGCGAGGTATTCTCACCTTGAGGACAAGGTGAGTCTTTCAGGGGGCGGTATTGTTATGTCTCGAACATGGGCTCACGAGAGTGGTTACTGGTGTGGAGCTGGGCCTCGTATTGATCAGAATCATATTATGTTTGGCCCAATAATGTTAGGCCTTATTCTGCTCATTTAGTATATTAAGCAAACTCTGTAGCTATTGTCATTTTATCGATTACGATCATATGAAAATGGATTGATTTCCAGAACCTTCTTCCTCTCTATCTTCTCTTCTCATCTACTCTTCGTCTATTTCTCCCTCCTTTCTGTTCTTGTGATTCGATCCTTCTGGGTCTTATCATACAACTAATAAGCTTGACTCATTTTCAGAATCACTCGTTCTGCATAATTCAAAAGAACTGGAACTAACAAAAGACTGTGTGTGTGTGATGATGAATTCACATGGGGAAAGTCAAGGAAATTTATTTGGCGTTCATCTCAAATGGGTCTTATAAATAAAGAAACATCAAAGAAGCATAATACAAGATTCTTAGTGAAGGCATTACACTGGTGAGACTTGTTTATATCTAGCTTATCATGAGCATCAAAAACAGTTTTGGAAAAGCAAATCGTCAACTCTTGGAGCTACCTGAAAGGATTCGTCGGTGAGACAGAGACGGGTGGTTGGAATTGCTTCGAAGTCATCTTTGTTGCGATGAAGACATCGTGCCTCTTGCCCTCGAAAGTAGAAGCGTGAAGTCAGACTGTAGAGAAGTTTGTAGCTGAAAAATACTTTCAATTCTGGAAAAAGGAAAGATACAATTTTAGACCATCAAGATTGGGATGAAGTATTGAGGAACCATGATCTAAAGTTTTGCTGCAGTTTTGAATTGTTTACAGTCTAATGCTTGTTGGTGATTGAACGTTGCCTGAAAGTATGGCTGTTGTGACATCTGTAAGGCTTTGGTTTGGCGGTAAAGGAATTGCTGATGAGTGCAAAGTTGAAACAAGAAAGTTTCAGGGTCTTCAGTTTTTGTTGTTGACTGTGTCTTAAGCTTTGGAGATTCTAATCGAAGTAATCGTAATCTCTGCAACATTGCAAACTGGATTCACGAGATCAATGGTGTCTCAGCAAGAACGAGAAACAAGAGGACAAGATTATTTTGGATCGAAGCAATCAAAATTGGATAGAGACAGATTCGATGAAGAAAATTTTACGAGATGGAATCTCAAGTGGTTACAGAAAGGAAAGAGTTGAATTTGCTGGATGTTCTATATTGGTGTTTATGGATACTCATGGGTTGCATAGCTACTGAAATGGAGATTCAAATTGAATACAAGTCTGTGTGCTGTCTTGATAAAGGATTGGCTGAGGTCATAATCTGTAGTTTTGTGTGGAAGCTTTGTTTTGAAAAGCTGTTGAGAAGATGGAGTCTTAAGTAAATCATGGTTATTGGTTGTCTTTAGATTGTTTAATGAAAGAATCATGATCGTTTCAAAACTAGAGGAGCTTGTGTTTCTGATTTCCGCATTTGAAGTGAAATTTGAGATCTGATTTGGAAAGAGGTTCCCGTTTGAAGAAAGTTTCAGAGGCTGAAGAAAGATGTTAGTTCTAATTACGTTGTAGAAATCATTCTGAAGCTGATGTAAGAATAAAGTTCTCACCGGCAAAAGTTTGTTTCTGATTCAAAGAAGTCATGGGTTCTGGTATTGACTCACGGTTATGAGGATTAGAATTGATTCATCAATTTTTCAAAGTTCAAAGCTTGGAGACGTCTAACATGCATCCGCTGCAAATCACAAGGTGATATTGTGATGTTCTTGGTTACAGTGTTTTGAACAGAGCCGAAAACAGAGTTTCACTTTGGTTTCAGATTGTATGTTTTGGTTTGAATGTGTTTGGTTGAGATTTGCTACAGAAGGGTTCAAGTGTGGCTGAAAGAATAGCATTGAAACTCACATGTTCGGGTTATTAGGGGTTGTCTTAGGAGTTTAAATCTGTACATGTTGTTGCATTATCTGTGAAGCTTTGGGAATTGAGAATCACATTCAGATTTGTGAATCACATCATAGATGTTGTTGGAACAGATCTAAGGCATAGAGACAAGACCTAAAAGAGAAAACCAGAGAACTTCTATGGAAAAAGAAGAAGAAAGCATCTTCTTGAGAGCTTCTGAAGTGAAAGAATATGAAAGCTTTGTCATGAAAGTGTACAGGAAGGTTGTAGAAATGATGAGTCTGGTCATATTCTTACATCATCAGAAACATGAAAACTCTTGGAACCTACGTCTCATTCTGAAGCTATATTAGTGGTAGAGAAAAGGTAAACATGACTGTGATGTTCAAATACCTGCAAGGTGTGTAGGTCGGAAAGTCATAGGTGTTGGGATTTTGTGTTCCAAGAAGGAGCCACGTGCAAGGAATCGGATGGAATTACTAATGTCAAAGATTCAAGAGTTTCTGAAAGTCAGAAAGAGGAATAAAATGGTGCTTTAGGGTATTACTTCGTTAAATAAATTTTGTTTTAGGTCATGGAGATGTAGGAAAATTAAACCTCGTTAAAAAATTCAGTGTCTTTTTTGCTTTACTCACTCGCATACTCGTTATGCTTCTTCTTTTGGATTTTGACTTTGTTCAATCCTATGCCGACTATTCTCTTTTCACATACATCAAAGGAGACGTGAGCTTGTGTGTTCTTATATATGTGGATGATCTAATTATTAGTTGCAGTGACTTGGGTATGTTAGGCCAATTCAAATCATATTTAAGCAAGTGCTTTCACAGGAAGGACATTGGCAGAGCCAAGTACAATATTTTCTCAGAATCCAAGTTGCAAGGGGGCTGTCATACATTTTTCTTTCTCAACGAAAGTATGCTATAGACATCATAGCTGAAGCTGGTTTGCTTGGTTGGAGCGACGCTCTTAGGTTTTTCTCAGACGAAGTTTCAACACTGCAGCGTCTCGATTTCTTCGCCGCTGTGTTCATCTTCTTCCACGGCGGTCTCAATGGTGGGCTCGAGCCGGACTGAATCGAACACGCTCCGGTCAGGTTTCCTCGGCCGTATCGCGTATGATGATCGGAGACAAGTAGGATCCGGTTCCTGTAAATTGGGCCGGAGAAGCTCTTTAGCAGTGAAAGTGTCGTGGGACGGTCCTCTCGCTTCCGTCAAGTTAATCATCCAAGGAAAAAACCTCGAGGTTTGGATTTTGCTACTCGCTTGGAATCGAATTCTGAACAAAAAAAATGTTAAATTTGTGTGGATTTTGTTTTGGGTTTCGATTATTGAGAATTGGTTAATAGAAAAGTTTTGAACTTTTGGGAAATGTTTGGTGTTAGGTTATGACAGATGTAACAAGAAACAAACCTGTACATGCGAAGAGAAAACTCAGGTTTTGTTGAAGCCGATTGTACATAATAATATTTTTTTATCGAAATGAAGTTCAAAAGACTTGTTGGTTGATTAGGCTACTTGACTACACGCGACCTGAATTGTGCTATGTCGTCCTTGTCCTGTCGCAAGTGATGCACGAAACCAAGTGAAGCACACTGGGATGCGGCGGTCCGAGTTGTTCAATATATAAAAGGGTGTCCTGGTAAGGGCATCTTGTTAAAGGCAGATGGTCATTTGCGTGTGCAAGCGTAGTTTGATTCAGACTGGGCTTTGTGTCCTCGCACGCGCGATCACTATCGACTTATGTAGTACATCCAATCTCTTGGAAGAAAAAGTAGCAAGATACTATATTTTATTCACTGGCCGAGTCAGAATATCGAGCTATGGCAGCAGCTTTACGTGAGCTGAAATAGTTGAAAAGCTTGTTGGCATATTTGGGAATACAGCAAGAAGGTTCTATGAAATTTTTTTGTGATAGTAAGCCAACAATGAACATTGCAGCAAATCTCCTGTTTTATATAAGAACCACACATATCGAGGCTGATTGTCACAGTGTTAGAGATGCGATTCGAGATCTTCTCATTTCTACAAAGCATGTTCGCACAACAGAGCAAGTAGCGAATCTGCTCACCAAAGCTTTGGATCGTTCAAGCTTCGACTACTTGTTATCTAAGTTGGGCGTTTTTAATTTACAGGCTCCAATTTGACGAAGAGTATTAAGAGAGGTTTTAGATGGGACTAGAAGCTTCTATTGATAACTCCTAATAAGATTGTCAATAGGATAATGATCAAGTGTATTTAGATAAACATCGAATATAGTTTGAGAATATTTGTAAAAGTGTATATCCAAAACCTCACAAATAGCCAAAACATTATTCTCTCTTGCTCTCTAGATGTGTTTAGGTGTCTTTTTATACTTGAAAACCCCTCTGCTAAAAACTAGACACTCCCAATTCTCTCTCTCATTTCTGTTTTGTAAATAGGATACTAAGGTTGGATCTCCTTATTTCCAGGAGTCTTCGTCCAAGTAATCTTCATTCCCTTCTAATGATTAATGTTAATTTTCCTTTTTATCTTCGATAGATATCCTCTTGAAAACTGCTCCAGTTCAACTCCAGTCATGGCTTCCACTTCAAGTTTTCTCCATGAAGCTTTGTGCTTCAATAGCAACTACCCCCAAGGGATTAGACATCCATATCATTTACATCCGTAAGAGCTGTACAAACATAGTGGCATCACAAGTCTGAGATATATTTGATTGATTCGATTCACACAACAGTCCTACAACTTTGATTGAAATCTGAGAAAAGAGAAGTAACAAAAGTAATATTCTTTTAGTCTATTGGATGCTTTCTTGGATGGGGTAGAATAACTCGTGCCTAAGGCCTTGTTGCCACTTCACAAAAATTATTTCCCTTATCTGCAGAATAACAAAAATAAAATAAAAGACTGGCTAGAGTGAAAAATCTTTGAAATCGTCAATTGTTATATCACTATATAGATTTAACTTGATTAATGAGTTAAAAAAACAAAAACAAAAAAAAATATGTGAAAGATTAAATTTTTGTGGAGATGACAAAGGATCCTCGATTAGTGTCTCTGTGTCTTGTTGTTCTGTTTGCATGTGATCAACATACAAATCTTCTTCCTCAAGACATGGATAAGAAGGACAAAGTGAATGATACGTCAATGTTTCATCCCCATGGAAGACCTAACGAAAGCTCAAGATTCAGATCTGGTATTCCCGTTGCCGCTACAGGTAGGTTGGGAGGTTTTTGAGATGTTACAACTGTCATCTGCATCACAATAAATCAAGAACTAAATTTATTAGATTATTATAACAAGATATTCACCCATTTTCAAGTTGATCCTAAAAACATATAAGAGGTTCTTGAAAGTTTTGAGTTTAATTAAACTTACCTTCATTCGCTTCTTGCTTCTCTCACTCTCTGCATCATTTTCTCCAGACTGGTGATTGTACTCTGCTTCAGAGCTTCTCTCACTCTCTGCATCACTTTCTCCATCATGTTGGTTGTACTCTGTTTCAGAGCTTCTATTCATAGATGGAGAGATATCCAAGATTCGTATACCGCATCCTTTTATCTTGTAGGTTGTACTCTGTTTATTGTCGAACTCAAATTCCACATTGTCGCAGTCCAATTGAGATAGAGGACCATAAATTTCTTCTCGATGGCCGATATAAAAATTAAACACGGCCAGATGATGATCCCTCCTAACTGAGTCTATGCAAACCCAACTTCCAAGGTTATCCTTTATGCCTCTGAATTTCCAGTGTATGGTAGTCTTCGAATAATCTTCGAATTCAGCCACATGTTCAAGAATGATGCAAGCCTTAACCCTCAAAAAACCGTGAGAAAGAAAGCTCTGAGATAAAGGGACAGTTAAGGAACTTCCACAAGTTCGATGCGTGAAATAAGTTGGCACTTCTTCACCAGGCATGGCAATCGACGAATAAAAGAAATCTGATTTTAGGATGAGTTCATGCGCATCTCGATCCAAATTGAAGCAGTCAACGAAATGGAACTCTTTAGTAAATCGATAATATTTTGAAATACTTTTCACCAGACTTGCATCAGTGATTGACGTGAGTCCACTAGAGCCTGTAAAATCAACAAATCGGAGTTGTTTCAAGTTCCAAATTGTTGCCGAGATTTTCCTTAACTTCTTACAACGTTCCATCCACAGTAGAGCGAGTCCAGCGATGTTCTGAATCCAAGAAGGAACTTCTTCAATCGCAGTGTCATTTAGTTTGAGGTATTCAAGGCTCATTGAAATCTGAGGAAAACTCGTCAACAATGAGCATTCACTGAGATCAAGATAAATGAGAGATACCAAGTTGATGTCTGTTGGAAGAACCACGAGACATGTGCATGCTCTCATATCTAAGCTCCTCAGTTTATAAAGATTTCGAAATGAAGAAGGAAGCGTCACCAAACTTTTGCAATAGTTGAGGGACAAAGTCTCAAGACTGGTTGAAAGATCTGGTATTTCTTTCAGGTTTTCACATCCTGACAAATCCAATTCGACGAGACTGGTGGCCTTTGAAAGATTTGGAATTTCTGTCAGGCTTTTACATCCTGACAAATTCAACTTTCTGAGACTGGTGGCGTTTGAAAGATCTGGAATTTCTTTCAGGTTTACACATGATTTCAAATTCATTGCCTTGAGATTGATGGCCTTTGAAAGATCTGGTAATTCTTTCAGATTTCCAGATTGTGACAAATTCATGCCGACGAGACTTTCAAGAGACTGAAACATAAGAAAAAAAACCCACTGTTATTATAATAGAATCTTAGATCCATTTGGATCATATAACAAAGAAAAAGTCATTATATCAAACTCTATATACAAAAGCAAACTCAAAAAATAAGTTTGATTATATCTTATAGTTTGCACCATTTTTTTTAATGTAAATCCTAATTTATTGTAGCTTCCTAAATTTTTCATCCTATAAATTAGGGCTGTGACCAAATATTCGAGATCTGAGATCTGATACGTTTCGGTCCGAAAAATAAGATATCCGAAGTTCCCTAAATCCAAATCTGGATTTCCTCAATTATCAGAGTATTTGATCCGTATCGACCCCTACTATAAATAGTCATTCTCTAAACCTTCACTACCATATACAAGACACTATTCTATTCTTTTGCTCATAACTCTCTCTTTCTTGAAGCTGCTTTACTTTGCCTAATCAGATGTGTCATATTTTTTAAAACGTCAATTAAGATCCGAGCGACGAAATTGCAAAAATCCAAAATTACATACTGACATAGATCGATCGATTGGATCGATCTGAAAGACGACATCGCAAAGTGAATTTCTGATCGATCGCTCGTAGCATATAATTGTTCAATCCCACCACCATAAGAGACAAATATTTTTGATGTAGCAGCTCATATTGATATAATAGAATGACGTATTATTACATACAATTATTTCACAATTATTTCACGATTAATTTGTGTTTGTTTTTAAAATTTTAGATCACGATATACCTTAACAAATTTTTTTTTTAAGTATGATTAAAAGATTAAATAAATTATATAAAGACTAGGTTAGGCTCCGTGTATACGCGGAGTTTATAATTTAAATTTTATAAGTCATGAAAAAATTCAAAATCGAAAAAGTGAAATCACATGTTAAAGTAAATAAAATAAGACTATAGAACGTCACATGGTTTCCAATTAAATTTTGTGACATGTTTCCAAATATTTACTTATTTTCTATTCCTATTTTAATTATGTTTATTATTATTTCTTTTTATAAACTATGTCTTTTATGATAAATTTAATTTTTCTATGATTAGAAATCGGTTATAATTTTTCTGAATTTTTAGTTTTTCTTTTTTTCTATTAACTTTGGATTTTATGATAAATTTACATTTTTCTTTATCTGTTGTGTTTAGTAACTTTTCTTTTTAAGATTAGGTATCGATTATATATTTTTCCTTTATTGTAGATATTATAAGGATTATAAATTTTTATTATTATTTTAATACTATGTGACAAAATTTAATTGGAAAATATTTGTATACTTGTCAAAATCTGATCGATTAACATAACACGTGTCGCAATCTGATAAATTAGTAACCACTTCAAAAGATCACTTTGTATAATGTTTATGCAATATTTGACCAGTTTTTATATTATGAATATCTATTTACTAAATCAGATTTTTTTTTATATTTTCAACATACAAAATCTAAAATTGATCAACTTTTTTTGTTTGTTTACATCCATTATTATTATTATTTTAATTAACAAGATTGAATTAATATATTTTTCTTTATTTTAAATTAATCGAAAAAATAAAACTAGATTTTAAAATAATTT
>PKMM01024283.1:183491-204912 GCA_002933915.1 Eutrema heterophyllum
ATCGATTTTAATTTTTTCCATTATTAATTTGTAAATTTTTTTAAAAATTAACTTTAATTTTTAGGATAAATTTACTTTTTATTTTTCTTTTTTATTTAGTAATTTTACTTTTTAGAATTAGAAACCAATTATAATCTTTTCCTTCTATTTTTAATATTATGTGTTAAAAACTAATTGAATTTTTATTTTGAAATTTTTTTTCCACATGTCAGAATCTGATCAATTGACTTCACACGTCTTGCGATCATGTAAGTTAGCAACTTTGAAACATTCAACCTTATATAATAAAATTCTTTTATTTAATTTAACGACAAAAATCAGACGTATAAATGTTAAACATGAGAAAAATCAAACGCATAGACTTTAAACATTATCGTTACATTAAAATATAAATTTCCTAACAAACGATAACAATTTGTTATTCTTCTAATTTCATAATTTCATATATTATGAATCTTATATAGATTTTGTAGTTTACATTTTTTATATAGTTTTTACTTTTTTCTCATACTTTACTTATTTTTTTGGATTTTATAATTTCCATTTAATTTCTCCAATTATTTATTAATTTATTTTATCTTCTTTAAGAAATAAATAACCAATAATAGAAAAATTTATATTATTACACTGATACACGTCACAATCTTAATTAAGAGTAACACATGTCACGATGTGATGAGTTGTAGTTATCATACTCGTCATATTTATGTTGATAAGATTTCTTGTAAGGTCATTTTAAATATCAATATGATAAAGTTGAAATAATATTTTGTTTAGTTTTAAATTAATCAAAATAATATAATTAGATTTTAAAAAAGTTTATATGTTTTATTTATTCAGGATATTTTGGTAATTTTGGATAATAAAAAGTTAGTTTTCAAACTTTTAAAAAACAAGGGTTAGTTTTTAAAATTTTAAAAATTTTAGGAATATTGATTCAATTTTCCTCGGAAAACATCTAGTTAATTTTTTTGCTTTTAGCCAAAAATATTATATAAGAGAATAGAGGAAGTATAATTAATTAAATTTTTCTGTACATGTTTAAATATCAAAACGTCAATTAAGTTTTGAACTCTTTAATGGTTAAAGATTAAAACTATAACCAGCCTTTTTATATATTGATTCATATTTATTCTGTATTTTATTTGGCAATTCTCTAAAATAAAACACTTTTAAATTTTTGTTTCAAAACTAGCATTATTAGTTTTAAATTTCCAATAATACTTAGGATTATAGAAAAAGAAAAAAACCTTAAATGAATTTACGAAAACATTACCTGGACTCCTGTCCATAGTTTCTCAAGCTTGCTATTTATCATTGAGAGGAAAGCGAGATGTTCTGGGTGAAAGTTAGAAGGCATACATCTCAGAGGACAATTTTCCCAATCAAGTAAAGTGAGCCGCAAAAGATTCTCAATCCATAAAGAATCATCTTCTTCCATTGAAGTTCCATCTAGATAAAGACGTGAAATGTTCCTTGAAATCCGAGGAAAACATCTCAACCTTGAGTTTTTCCCTAAAACGAGGGATTCGAGGGACTCCAAGTTGACGTCATTTGGAAGAACCTCGAGACTTCTGCATCCTTTCATCACTAAACTTTTCAATTTATTGAGATTTTGAATTGAAGAAGGAAGTGTCACCAAAGATGTGCAGTCCTCAAGATCCAATATATTGAGATTTTTGGCATTAGAAAGATCTGGAATTTCTTTCAAATCCTTGGAGTAACGCATACTAATCTTCTTGAGACTTCGAAGTGGCTGAAATCAAAACAGGAGAATAGATAATACGCAATGTGAATGAACTTTTCAAATAAACCATTAACAATTCATGAATCAAACTAAGTGGACCAAAAAATAATAATAACAGTTTTGTTCTACAATAAGGAAAATGAAACATTAAAGTAGGTACCTTAGTTCCTTCCCACATCTTTTCAAGCTTACTATTCTTCATTTTGAACTCAACCAAATGATCCCCAATAAAGTTAGAAGGTATATATTTTGATGGATATTCATCCCAATGTAGCAATCTAAGTTTACGAGGCAAATAAACAAGGCCTTGCGGTAAATATAATCCGCCTTCTCCGGTCTTCCGCACCCACCGCTCTTTGTAAAATTTTAGAAATTGGAGATTATGCATTCGTTTGAATGCTTCTTTATCCATAGACAATGGCTCGCTGAATTCTGATGTCTTACATATTATGCCTAGAACGCTATCAGATCCCTGTATGAAAATCCCAACAAAAGAAATACATTGTCTTCGCAACAAAAGAAAATTAGATTTCGAATAAAGCGAGGCCTGAAAAGCATATATGAAAACTTACAGTATTATCCTCAAATACATCAGATATATCTTCAGCATTCACCAAGAATCGACGTTTTCCAGGATTGTAAAAATACTCTGCACGAACAATTTCTCTACCCATTGCTCGTAGCAGATTGTGCATCTCTACAGTCTCGTATGGTGATGTTATACGTATGAGAGATTTTTCAGCCAATATTATAAGCCCAGTATTAGCAGTATCTTTGAGCAAGTCTTCGATATAATTGACTCTCTTACCACTTAAGAAACACGCAATGTGAATGAATAGATCTTGATCTTTTCTATCTAACGCATCATAACTAATTCTTAATGTTTTCTCAATTTTACCATCCAGTCCATCTTGAAGCCTAGGCAACATCTTCACCCACTCCTCCTTGTCCCTCCTTCTCAAAGACGAACCTAAGACGTTCAAACCCAAAGGAAGATTACCGGCAAGCTTTGCGACTTCAACTGCAAGCTCCATAAAACCATCAGGAGGAGAGTTTTGTCCAAAAGCAGACCGACATAACATCTCAAGAGCCAGATCTGCAGATGGAAAACCCACCTCATAAATAAGCTCAATCTCATGTGACTTGAGAATATGCCTATCTTGAGTGACCACAACAATTCTGCTCCCACATCCAAACCATCCTATTTTTCCCACAATGGTCTCTAGTAGCTTTAGATCATCCACATCATCAACAACAATAAGAACTTTCTTGTTCTTTATCCTCCTTTCCACCACACCTAAACTATCTAGCTTGATGTCCTTTTGACCTAATATATCTGACAGAAATTGTTTTTCCCAAGCCAGTTTCATGCCATAGTCGTCCTGGATGGTTCTCTTATACGAAACGAAAGCCCGATTGTCGAATCGGCTAGAGAGGCGATTAAAAAGAGCTCTTGCTATGGTACTCTTACCAATCCCTGAAGGCCCCACGATCCCTACCATTCTAACTTCCTCAGTTTCCAAGCACAACATTGAGTTCAATGCCTCTATATGAGCGTCCATCCCCACAAAGTCACCAAAATCTTCCGATTGTGTAAAAAGTTTATTCGACACATCCTTGGAGATTTGTTCAATCATATCTGCTTCGTTTTTCCTAAAATAAATAGTTAAATGTCATTAAGAACACCCTTAAAATCAAAATTGAAGTCTATGCAAAGAATTTCCAATTCTGTGATAATTTAAAATAAAAATTGAAGTCTATGCAAAGATTATCTTCTTTTATAAGAAAAAAAGAGTAAAACAGCCATACCAATTCCTAGAATCCTCTCCGGCAATACTTGCTACCTCTTCCAAAGCTTGGATCCACTTTTGTTTCACATCTTCTGTTGTACGCTTGCAGGTCTCTTTAAAATTATTGCCAAAGTCTCCGGTCTGTTTTCTAACATCCGAAGGATCAACACTGTAGAAAACCGGTATCACCATGATCTGACGCAACTCCTTGTAGCACTTGTAGATCTCCACCAATTCATTCAAGCACCATGTGGAAGAAGCATAATTTTTAGAGAAGACGATGATCGAGATCATTGATTCGTTAATCGCTGATAAAAGCTCAGGTGCGATCGGACGGCTTCTCTCGATGCCATGGTCTATGAACGTAACGATTAATTTGCTACGGAGCTTCTCGAGAAGATGGCTAAGGAATGTTTTGCGGACATCTTCCCCGCTAAAGCTCGGGAAAACATCGTATTTCCAGGTGCGAGAAGTAGAAGTAGAAGAAGAAGCCATGGAAAAAAGATAGAGAAAAGACACTAAAGGTCATAAAGATATAGAGAGAGAGATGACAAATTTGGCGTTGATTTAGGCGAAGACTTCTAGGATACTTCGAGGTGATTTCCTCTTCACACACAAACCATTCGATTTCTATCAATTGATCCAACGGCTGTAGTTAATTCCATCTCTGAGAAGATGGATGCCGTTGGATGGTGAGATATCAACGTTGTAGATGGGCGTTCTGTGAGATATCAACGTTGACTTTTTTTATCAATGGATTGTCACTTTCACTCCCACGTAAATCATCATCTATTATATAAAGACTCACTAAGTCTAAGGAGATGACAGATCAGCTCTCCTCCTTATGCCACATCAGCTCTCACAAATCTAAAAAAAGGAAGAAGATGAAGAATCAGATACGTCGGTCAATATGAATTTAATTTACAACGAAAAGTCCAAAGGTCTTCCTTACTAATTGTTCGTTCTTCACAACCAAATTTCCAAACCATTCTCTCTCTCCTCACATCTCATAATATCTCATCAGATACTCTTATTCTTCATCTGTCGTTTGCTTCCACTTGGATTGTCCTAATTCTCGACACGCAAGATATCTGGTCGTTCGTTCGACAGATTGATCGGATGTGATGGCCATATCATATGTAACTCGAATTTGAACCGTCTGAAGAGAAAGTTGACAAAACATGAAAAAGGGTCGGGTCTGACCGTCTGAGCGGAGATATTTCAGATTATTTCGATTGGTGCTCCATTCATGACGAAGAGAGGTTTGCGTGAGGTTCTTTCGTGCATCTGGATTGAGCTCTACCAGTGTAACGAGATGAACAAGCTTCGGTTTCAAGTAACGCTTATTTGTTTGATGAAATTCTTTAGAGAGCTTTAAATCAGCCTAAACTTTATTCTCTAGCTGAAGCTTTGCTTAATTGTTTTCACAGTATTAACATTTTTCCTGCAAATCGAGCCAAATGCTTGTCACTAACGTTCTAACTATTGATTTTTAAGGACTCTAAATCATTCTCGTATGCCTCTAAATTATATTTCTAAATCACTGTTACACTGCATGATTAGAGAATTCGGAAGATTGTGAAATGAGTAAGTCCGAGAAACTAAGAGCTGCGGAAGCAATTAACTATGTATTTTCTATTTTAATGCATTACAGCGAGTTGACCAGCAGATTAGTCTGTGCAATCAAACAAACTTTCCTACTGCTGTATTGCGACTTGCGAGTAAGGAGTATTAAATTTTATTGTCTTGGTTTTATTATAAAGTTACATATACATATATATATATGTATATATATATATATCTCCCATGAAACTCTTCTGGTATCAGTCACCAGAGTTTACATCACTTCTGGTATTTTACAACTCAGAGTTCTTTTGTTCATCAATCATTATAAGGAAAGAAAATATTTACAAGTATATTGTAAGTATATATATGACTGTCCTCTTAATTTTGTAGGGAAATGGTCGCTTATATTGCAAACACATTAGTTTTTATACTCGAATATTTTGCTAAGAAAAAACAACTATAATTTCTCTATCCGTTCACCAGCACAACTCTTGCTATATTGCAGTCAAGGTTTTAGTCGATTGATAGAATTACATTGCATTTGTTTCTCTTGGGAATTGCAGTGGTGTTATTATCGCTGAAGGCGTTAGCGGTCAGAAAGTCTCTTACGAAGGTGCCCCTTCACGTTAGATATTTGGAATTTTGGTTTTTGTTCTGTTTTTAGACTATATAAACATATGTTTTTCCCTAGAATTTGGTATAGTTTATTTCTAATTGTCATGATTATTTTGACTTTGGAGAAGATGACGTGATCAGCATTTAGTTCCTGATATCATTCCCGCATTAGCTTTGTTTTTTACATATATTGGGTCTAAAGGAACATTCATGACTCATTACTTACTTCTCGGGAAAGCTTTCTTTTCTCTTATACTTGTATGTCCAACTTTTTCGTTGTGTTGTGGTTGGAGTTCTGTACCCATTGCTACGTCGTTTTGGCTATAGCTTGGTCTGGATTAAGGGGTGATGTGTCCTTATCACTCGCTCTATCTGTAAAAGTGAGTTCTGGAAAAATGGTTGTTTTTTTTTCATTCACGAGAAATATATACTAATTATCTGGTTGGTTACCTCTTTCCCTGACTTTTATATCCATGTCATAAAATTCAGCAATCAAGTGGCAATTCGTATCTCAGTTAGGAGACGGTAACAAGGGTGAGTTTTGAAACACTTAATGAAGTACTTTTGTGTGTCTTTTTGGAGATTCGTTTTGTTATCTTGATGTCTTCAGCTGTTTTGCAGTTTCTATTCTTCACTGGTGGGATTGTTTTCCTAACTTTGGTCGTTAATCGATCCACTACCCAATTACTCTTGCTATATTCTTTACATCGACACTTTAACAACCACCCATGATTTTAATCCTATATCCTCTTATACTACTTTTCCAGTTTAAGATGCAAATACTTTCGTAACTGATGGAACCTTTGATCATCTGTGTTTGTGATCATACATGCACATGTGACTGCACCCTTCCACCGATGTGGCTACATTATCTTAGCTCTGTATTTCTACCAAACAGTAATAGGTAGTTAGATTGGATTCAACCTGATTCGGAATCCATCATTGATCCTTGAAATGTACATTCCCGCAATGTTTGCAATTTTTTTTTTTTGTTTGTAACAAATGTTTGCAATTATTGCCATCGGAATATAATGATTATATTTGCGTCTCTGGTTTGTGTTTTTCTTTTGGTAGAAACGAATATTGGAGTATATAAAGTGTGAAATGATGAACACCGCGTTAAAAGCTTTTGAAAATCTAGGAGATGACGAAGAGTTTGGATATGTTGACTGACAAAGAGTTATAAGACATATTTCTAGAAATTTACCATGACTGTCGTTTATTAATGTAGACCAATCGCTTCCCGACTCATATTTCATGGTTAGAGTTGTGGGAGCTCATTCATGGTGACATGCTAATATACGCCAGTAAAAGGCTTCTTTACAGAAGTAGAAGAGTATAAAGGGAATTCGAAATGCATCTTTACTATATAATATAATCGTTGTACATAAATGAAGTCTTTATTGTGAGAATTTGAAACTTGGTTTAACTAAATCCATTATGTATGGAAATTTCCAAAACAAAAAGATGGTAATAGACAAGGGAAGTTAGTTCATGAGTATACTTGTGTAGTATTGTTGGTAAACCAAGGGATCTGTGGTTTGAAACAAGTTTGAAATATTATGCCAAATCCAAGAGAGGAGAAAAATTTAAATCAACAAAGTTATTGGATTTTTGCTCATTCGTAAGGATGGCTAGATTCTTTGTCCTAGAGACTTACCGAAGCAGTTTCAAACGAGTTAGAGATTGTCACAATTCTTTGCTCATCGGTTCGTCTCACAGGGTGTACTAATTATCCATGTGATTTATAATTCAAAGTTAAGTGAAAATAGTTAAACTACTAACCACTTCACATTACATACAGAGCACTCCATCATCTACAAAATTATAAAATCTAATCCCTTATTGAATGAAAAGTTATCAGAGAAAAAATCTTGGGTTTGCAAATTGATGTGAAAATATCTTTCGGAGAAAAAAAGCTTGGGGTTCACAAAAGAGTTGTGAGGATCTCTTCTAAAACTTACATTTGAGTCCAAAATTTAATAATTTTTTGTTATTATGGAATTTCTAATATCAAGTTAAAAATACCAAAAAAAGCAAACTAAATATTAATGAAACTAGATTAAGAAGCTAAAATATACCCAAAAAAACCTGCGTATGCGCATGTATTCTCCTAGTATATAATAAAAGCAAAGTGAGATTTAGGGATAAAACACTCTCATTCATTTTCAAGATGGCTAATTCTTCTTTTGCCCCTCATTAAAAATCGGTTTAGTACTTTTTTGATCGGTTTAGTACACTTTTAATCGGTGTAAATTAAGTTGTTTTAAATTCATAATTTATCGTACCGATTTTCGATTTTTTGAGCTTTTAATTTATGGTGTTTTGTAATAGTGGGTTTCAAATTGATTAGGGTTTGTAATTTTAAAATTAAGTTTTCGAAATTATCATATAAAAAAAATCAGAAACCCTAGCTTGACGTGTGGTCTATAAATACATCACATTTGAGCCGTATTTAGAGCATTCGGTTCTCGAGTTCTATTAGGTTACGTGTTTAATGTTTTTGAGATCATATTTTCGATTTTTTTAGTTTTATTTATTGATAGTTTTCCATTATACTTGCTTTTCGGTTGCTTGTGATTGTATTCATCTAATGTTTTTTTTTGGATTTGCTATTGAAGGTTGTTTTCTTTCTTTCGGGTCTCCGGTGTCGAGGTATATCCTAATTTATATTCTATTTTCACGGATTCGTTTATGAGAGCTTTTTTTGTTTGCTCTTGAATGTTGTATTCTTTCTTTCGAATCTCCGGTGTCGAGGTATATCCTAATTTATATTCTATTTTCACGGATTCGTTTATGAGATCTGATGACTTTTTTTTTTGCTCTTGAAGGTTAATTTTCTCTGTTTCGGCTCTCCTCTGTCGAGGTATATCATAATTTAGATTCTATCTTCACGGATTCGTCGTGTTCGTCGTGCTGTCTCTATCTAGGTATTAAAGTTTTGGGTCTCATGTTCGTTTGGTTTCTGTTTTGTTTTTTCCACTTTGTTATCAATTCTTTATGATTTGGATATATTCTATTGGCTTATATAGCATGTGTTTTTAATCCTGTTTTGTATTTCTTTGTGAGTTTTAGTCGATGTGTCAATTATTTACAAAAATTTCTTGTGTGTAATGAGTTTCTTGTTATCATATTTTTGGCGTTTTTCTTATCGTTTTTGTGGGAAACCCTTAGAATGATCGGTGGCTATATATATCAAGTTATAGGTCTTTCTACCCCATTGTTATTTTTTTTTTCTTATTTGAGTCGCTCATGTTTTATCTTAGGTCTTCTTCATCTTTTTTTTTTTTTGGTGTAATCTTCTTCATCTTCATCGTTTAGATTTTAATTAATTTGTTAATCATCTTTATTTTTTGTTCATGATGGTGTAACTTGCTTTCTAATTTGATTATCCATTTCTTATGTGTAGAAGATTAATATGTCGGGACGTATTTGGCGATCACACACAACCAGACATCTAGGAAGGTATCAATTTCGTTAACCTCATGTTCATAAGAATCTTTCTCTAGCCTCTCTTTAACACTACACTTATTTGTCTCCGTCTCTTTTGCTTTCGATCTCTCTTGGTTTTAGTTTTCGTTTGTGTTAATCCCTTGGTTTTAGTTTTCGATATGCCCTAGGGTTTTATTGGCGTCTCGCTATTATGCGTTTTGGCACATCTTCCATCACGATTTCGGAACATATCTATTTTATTTGCTTAGATTTGTAATATTAACCCTTAAATTTTGTGTTTTTCTATTCTTGGTTAGTTTGGATGGTTAAAGATTTTGTTTGTTTGGTTAATATTTGGTTATAAAACTACGTGTTAAATATTTTTTTTTGGTACTCCAAATGTTTTTGGTATATCAATTTTCTTGTTTTGGTCAGGTTGATGTTCATCTTATCTTCTGAGTTTTAATTTAGTGCATGAATGGTTAATATTTGTGTTCACTTTGATTTTATATATGTGGATACGATTTTTTGCTAATAAAATGATATTCATATTCTTATGTGATCTAATTTTGATGTGATCTTAGCATAACAGGTGCAGTTTAAGAAGTGGTAAATATGTAATTTTAATCACATGTCTTACATTGTTGTTAATTTGTGTTCGGTTTATTATCGGTCACAAATTTAATGATCTAACTAATGTGAGTATTTGCCGAAACCTAGTTTTTTGTCAAACGAAAAGTAAAATTTCTCTATCTGAGGAACAATTACCATTGGACCATTGGTATAACTTACAAAAGATGAATAGTTCTATATATTTTCAAGATTTCTGATTCCCAAATGCAAGAGAAATTTGATATCTCAATTTCATGTGTAATATGATCAACAAAGGAGGAGAAATTAGAGAAAACAATATCAAAGTGCTTCATTCAGAATTTAAAACTAAGAAAGAAAGAAAAAAAAACTCCCGATTACAAAACATTTAACTACCGATTAACTACAAGTTTGAGCAAAGATAAACATAAAATTGATAAGCAAAGCGTTGATTCATCACAAGTCACTAGTCATCATAATCACCACCAAATGCAATATTAAGGGATTGAATCCACATAGACTTGTGTACCTAAGATTTCTAAAAATTCTAATTTCGTGTCTAGACCTATCAAAGTTGAGAGTGTTGTCACGGTTTGTAGCTAGCAAAATAAGTTAACGAATGCAAGTAAATAACGGTGTAAAAGAAAAGATTAAAAACGTTGAGAAGCAAGGAATTCTTCGGGGTTCATGGATCAAATCAAACAAGCAATAGTTAGGATTTAAAGCGACTTGGTCGACTGGGTTCTAGAACTCGAACACAGAATGGTATTATATCTATCATGCAACACCTAATACCTAGATCTAAACAACTTAATTACTCAGCTTTCGTTGGTAACCATGCAGATAAATCAGCAATAAAGTCAACACTACAAGAAAACTGTCCATTCTGGACGGCCAAATCCGTCGGTATCCCGTCGGAAACAGCCATTCCAGACGGATTTCCGATGGATTTGAGCTGTCAGATCTATCTTACCGAGGACCAGTCCGTCCGGGATATCGAGGGATTTCCGAGGACCAGTCCATCCGGAATAATTCCGAGGGATTCCCGACGGCCAAAATACCGACGGTTTTCCGAGGGATTTAGGATCGATCGATCCAAAAAGATGGGATCGATCGAGCTTGTTATTTGGTCGATCCACCGAATTCGTCGGAAATCCCTCGGGAATTTCCGACGGATTTCCGAGGGATTTAAAAAATTATTTATTTTAAAAAAATCAAAATTTTTAATTATTAAATAATTTATTAAATAATTAAATAATTTATAAAAAACGAAAATGAAAAATTATTTCGTATAACTTCGTATAATGTATGCTATACGAAGTTATTACGCTANCCACACAAAAAATCCACAAATCCACAAAAATCAACCTAATGTAACAACCTAATATAATTAACAATCCAACATTCTAATCTAATTCCACAAATTCCACAACATAATCTAACAACAACAAAAAAACAAATTGGGACTTACATTTGTGGGCCGTGGGCTGCGGTGGGAGGCGGCGGCGGCGGTGGGCTGCGGTCGGCGGTGGTGGGTTACGGTCGGCGGTGTGGGTTGCGGTCGGCGGCGGCGGCGGTGGGCGAGCTCCGGTGGGAAGAAAAGAAGAAGAGAGAAGAAGAAGAAAAGAAGAAGAAAAAAAGAGAGTAAGGAAGAAGAGAAGAAGAGAAGAAGAAAAGAAGAGAGATGAGATCGAGAAGAGAAGATCGAGACAGTTGAGAGAATTTTGAAGATCAGAGAAGAAAATGGAGAGAAAATGGAGAGAAAAACGTCGATTCGATATTTATAAAGGTTTCCGACAAACCCTTTCCCTCGGGAATCCGTCGGAAATCAAATTTAATTAATTGCCTTGATTTTGAGCAATTTTTGTTTGGCGGTTTAAATTCGCGGGTAAATTTCAAGATCCGTCGGACCTTGAAATTGCATGCATTCTCATTGGCCAGTCAACACGTACGGTCTGATCTTGGTAAATATCTAAACCCGTCGGAAATTCCCTGGAAATTTCCGAGGGATTTTCGACGGACCTTGATTTTTTGATGTTTTACACTTAGCATTTTTTCGGGTTTAAAACAATAAAATATCAAGGTCCGTCGGAAATCCCTCAGAAATTTCCGAGGGATTTCCGACGGGTTTAGGGTTTAGATTTTGAAGAGTTCATAAATTTTAGTGTTTAATAACCATTAGTGTTATATACTAATAAGAAAAACTTTTAAAAACCAAACAAAACAAGTTATTTTGGATTTCGTAAAAATCGATCGATGAACGAGTTCAAGCTTTCATAAAAGCACATATAACATATAAGGACACTTACGAGTTTGATTAGGGTTTCAATTAAAAAGTTCAAAATGTATGATTCTTAAAAACATTTCACAGAAAGTAGTTTTAATTTGTTACTTCTACATCTATCAAGACCAAACATGTTCAAAATCTGGCAAATTTGAGGTTTATTACCCTATACTGTCGGAAATCCCTCGGAAATTTCTGAGGGATTTCTGACGGACCTTGATATTTTATTGTTTTACACTAAAAAAATGCCAAGTGTAAAACATCAAAATATCAAGGTCTGTCGGAAATCCCTCGGAAAGTTCCGGGGGATTTCCGACGGATTCTGAATACCCCGGCTAAAACTGAATCCCCTGGCTAAACTGACATAATGCTGGCATTCACCCGGCTAAAACTGAATACCCCAGCTAAAACTAAATCCGTCAGAAATCCCTCGGAACGAACTTAGTTTTAGCCGGGTGAATGCCAGCACGGTGTCAGTTTTAGCCGGGGGATTCAGTTTTAGCCGGGGTATTCAGAAGTTCCGAGGGATTTCCGATCGACGGACCTTGATATTTTGATATTTTACACTTAGCATTTTACACTTTACACAGAAAACAAAAAAAAAATATAGAATCTCAAACGTCAAAACCAAATTTTATAAAGAAAACAAAAAAGTTTATATTTCCCGGGATTTCCATTCTAGCCGGGAAAAAAAAGTTTATCAAACTCTGTTAATTTGCTAAATTAAGGTCTCTCAAAACCCAAGGCGCGCAACTTTTAAAAGAAAACTAGGTTTTTATTTCATCAAAAGGTGAAAAATATTACACGGCTGCAAGGAGACCTTATATAATGGTCCTATCAGCTTAGACTTAATGAAATAAAAGACTCGAAACAACATGACTTATGAAAAGAAAAACTACAAGGAGTTTAATTGCCAAAATTAACTCTGTTTCGAAATAAAATTAAAAAGTACATAGAGAAATAAAATTTATTACATAATTAATTACTCCGAGTCCGATAAATAATATGACGTAGCTGAATCGGAATCCTCGTCAAATTCGCCGATCTCTTCCTCAGAATCCTCAAATACCTCGTAATCCCCGTCCATGGTGAAATCAACCACGAGGTCAACTTCAAGAGAATGCTCGATCGAACCTAAGTTACCAATTGCGTTTTCCTGCAAAGGGTCGTGCCCGGAAACACCATAAACTCTCCCCCTTGGGTGTATCGACGTAACAGTAATCCAAGGGTCTTGCTTGCTCCTAACCCGGGGGTATCGAATGTAGGAAACCTGATCCGCTTGTGAAGCAAGAATGAAAGGATCGTATTTCTGAAGTCGCCTTCGAGAGTGGACATATGTAACCCCGAATGCGTCCTGACATAAACCTTCCACTGGATTATACCAATCGTAGAAGAACGCAATGCACCTCAAGTCAATCATTCCCGGATAATGGACCTCCAATATTTCGACACCGTAGTAGACAACTTCTCCAGATTGAGACGATATACCAGAATTACAAGTTGTCTTTGAGCTTCCTTCCCGAGGAGCCTTAAAAGCATACCCTCGGGTGCCATACATCAGATAAGACTGTGCAATAAACGTCAGGCCTTTCACCATCTCAACTAACCACGTCGGAAACTCAACCCCGCTAGCAGTCATCTGACCAACCTGTAAAAATTTCATGTGGACAATAATCGACACAATGTTTATATAAGGAAGTTATACAATTTAATTATATAATAAAGCATCATTTAACACTTACATAATATTTCAACCAATCACCAAAGTCATTATGCTTGACGACATCAAGCTCATCTTCTGTGTAATTTGGATACCAATCGCGTATTTGGGCTATGAACATCATTAACATAAACAAATGCATTAGAAAATAACATTAGTAAACTTAAATTGTTAACTAATTAAAAAAAAATAGGTACCTCTCATATTCAAAAACGCCGTCGCAGTTTGTCAGAATATACATATGCAAGTGCCTTTGCTCCTCCTCTAATAGTCGCCGATCCTTGTTTTTTTCACTTAGTCGTCCAATTTGAGTAAATATACCGGGGACATAGACATGATAACTAACTATGTTCCCTCCATCATCATGTCGTGCGGGGCGTCTACTTTTTGTTTGGACTTGCGCTGGAAAATAGTAGCCGGCAGAGTTGGAAGTTTCTTCATTAATGCTCTGTGTGACAATAGAACCTTCGACTATAGCAAGATTTTTCACATTCTTCTTTAGGTGGAACATATATCGCTCAAAAGGTTACATCCATCGGTATTGAACCGGCCCACCAAGTGCTGCTTCTCGAGGGAAATGAACAGGAAGATGTTCTATAACATCAAAAAAGGCAGGAAGAAATATTTTCTCGTGGTTGCAAAGGAGAACTGGTATGTTTTCCCCCATATTTCGGATTCCGGCTTATGTAAGTGATCTCGTGCATAGATCCCGGAAGAAAGCACCGATCCTTGCATATATAGTAGACATACAAAATTAAATAACTTACATATAATGATCACAAATAAAAATATGGCAACATACGTAATAGTGTAAATGTATGTACGTGCAATAGCTCCATGGACGTTCATAGGAAGAAGACCTTCAAATGCAAATGGAAGGAGGCGCTGCATGAAAATCATGACTCTTCATCCCATAAAACTTCCCTTCTGAACTATTAACGCAATTACGAAAGTTAGATGCATATCCGTCTGGGATAATCCAATAAGAGAACTCCTCCTTTGAAGTCGCATCCAACCGGAAAGCAGGGGGCAGTGATTTCCCGTTCGCCATTACATGCAACTCCTTACGGGAACAAATATCTGGAAAGTCCAATATGGCCTTCAAATTATCTTTCGTCTTTCCGTGCACATTTAGAACAATGTTCATGATGTTGTCGAAAAGTTCTTTTCAATGTGCATCACATCTAGATTATGGCGTAGCAAATGGTCCTTCCAATATGGCAAATCCCAGAAAATATTCTTCTTGTGCCAATTGTGGTACTCGCCACAACCGTCAACGGGATAATGCCCATTACCCCCCGCATGAAATTGTCCTCTCAGCACCAAAATCTCTCAACTGAGTCATAATATAATTCCCATATAACTCAGGAGGTGGACCATCAAAAACTTTTTTGTTCTTTCTAAACAATGTTGTGCTCCGACGATATGGATAATCATGCGGTAGAAATCGTCGATGACAATCGAACCAAGAAGTCTTACGTCCGTTCTTCAATTGGAACGCATCAGTGTTATCTTAACAATACGAACACGCCAACCTTCCATGCGTCGACTATCCAGATAGCATACCGTATGCTAGGAAATCACTTATGGTCCACATAAGTACCGCACGGATCATAAAATTTTGTTGCATGGAAACATCGAACGCTTCAACACCATTTTTCCACAACATTCTCAACTCATAAATTAATGGTTGCAAGAAAAAATCAAGGGATCTCTTAGGATGCTCTGGACCGGGGACGAGGATCGTGAGGAACAAAAACTCTCGTTTCATGCACAGTGTTTGTAACGCCCGTGTTCCGGAAGAGGGGGTATCGATCGATACCAGGTGGGTATCGGTCGATACCAGTAGTGTGTATCGATCGATACCAGGTGGGTATCGATCGATGCCAGTCGGGTTTCTCGAAAGGAAATCCTTTAAGTCGTCGTCTTCTTCTTATCTTCTTTCTTTCACGCGTGTTCTTTCTAGAGCGAGAGAGAGAGAGGTTGGTCTTGCGTGAGAGAGAGAGAGAGAGTGAGAGAAAGGGGAAGAAGAGCTTGTAGAGCTTGGATCTTGCGAGATCGAGGGAGGTTGGAGGAGCTAGGGTTGAGCGTGAGCTAGGGAAGAACGGGAAGCGTTCTTGAGCTCGGGGAAGTCTTCTAGAGCTCGATCCATCCGATTTTAAGGTGAGTTGTGACCAAAGGTTAGCAATTAAGCTTCTATGGTACTTGGTTAAGCTTGATTGTTGAGTTGGTGGCTCGATTGTGGCGATTTCTGGGTTTAGATTCGCGGTGGTTGTGAGTCGCAGGGGAGTATCGATCGATACTAGGTGGGTATCGGTCGATACCAGTCCCTTGTCGGTAGACTCGTGTTGATTGTTCGGTATCGGTCGATAATAGGTGTGTATCGGTCGATACCATTGGTTGTTCGGTATCGATCGATACCAGGTGTGTATCGGTCGATACCAGGGGTGGTTTCAGTATCGGTCGATACTAGGGGTGTGTCGATCGATACCGGTGGTTGTTTCTGTATCGATCGATACCAGGGTTGTATCGGTCGATACCAGTCCCTTGTCGGGAAACTTGTGTTGGTTGGGTATCGATCGATACCAGGGGAGTATCGATCGATACCAGCGTGTTGTGTGTTAGCTTTCAGGCTGTGTGTTTAGCTTTTCTTGGAATAGAATTGCTAGGCGTTGGTATAGTTTTTCATGGAGTTGAATTGCTATTTGTGTTGGAAGTCTTAATTGGTGTTAATTAATTCTTCGTACTGATAATTGCTGATTATTGTTAATTGCTACCTGTTGTTGGAATGATCATCTCACTCAGCGTTTGGTTAGCCAAATGTTGATGCATCACTTTTGTCGATGCAGGTAAAGATAAGGTGTGATCGTGGAATCGAGGCAGTGAAGAGGGGATGATTAGGACCCGGGGTTTTATGTTGTTTCTGTTGTTTATAGAACTGTTAGCTGTAGTATTGTTCTATGTGTTGTTTAAATTGTTTAAAACTGTTTAATAGTTTTAATAAAAAAAAAAAAAAAAAAAAAAAATGCGGTTGTTTCAGTGTTGGCGGCAAATTGTAAGGTGTGACGATTACTGGCCACAACGAATATTGCCTCCCATGCTTTCCAAAAGGGTTGAATCCATCCGTAGATAACCCGAGGTATACGTTCCTTGGCTCACACGAAAAACTAGGATAAACCTCTTGAAAATGTTTCCATGCTTCTACATCTGAGGGATGCGCAATCTCTCCATCTGAGTTATGTTCTGCATGCCATCTCATAGGCCCTGCCGTGCGCTCGGATTAATATAACCTCTTCAACTATCAGCTAGGGGCAAATACCACATCTGTTTATATGGAACAGGTACTCTGCCACCTGTATCCTGATACCGAGGTTTGTGACAAAAGCGACACTTCAACCGGTTTTCGTCCTTCCTCCAGTAGATCATACAGTTTTCGATGCACACATCTATCATCTGATACGGTAATCCAAGACCAGCTACAAGCTTCTGAATCTCGTAGTATGAAGCCGGTGAAGTATTATCTTCAGGTAAGATATCTCTCACAAAATCAGCTATCGCATCAACACAATCCTCGGCTAAGTTGAAATCCGTCTTTATAGTCATCAACCTGCTTGCAGTTGATAGAGGCGATATTCCATCTCTACATCATTTGTATAATGGCTGCTTAGACGCATCTAGCATATCAAAAAACTTATGCGCTTCTAAATTTGGTTCCTCTATCCTGTTACCATCCTCAACATGATACGATTCTATGTTTTAACGAAACGCATCATTCACCATCTGAGTGTAACATGCGTTTACATCTACTTCTGGTGTTGGTTCCTCTAACCTAGTACCCGAAGTACTACCAAACCTATCATGTGCTACCATAATTACCATAATATTGCACCATTGAATCAGTTTCTCCGTGGGTATACAAAATCTTCTAACAATGCATAAATCCAATCCTATATAAGTGCTTCCTTACTTCCCTAACCGAAACTAATCTATGATTCCGACATTTAGTACAAGGACAATACATATTACCGTATTCCGATGTCATTCTATTGTTTGATGCAAAGTTCATGAACTCCTCCACACCTTGTGCGAACTCATCCATCAATTCCCCCATCGCGGGATCACGCGGAGGTTTGTCCATCCACGATCGAAAATAAGACATTGTGTAATTTTTTTTTGCTTTGTGTTTGTTGTGAATGTTGTGAATGAGGGGGAGATATATTATAGAGAAATATTCAGCGATTTTCCGACGGATTTCCGACAGATTTTTAAATTTCAAACGGCTATATAACGGCTACTACAACGGATATATTAACGTATATATATCCGTCGGAAATCGGTCGTAAATTTCCGACGGCTATTTAGCCCTCGGATATCGATCGGAAATTCCCCACCGATTTCCGACGGTCTTGAAACGGTCAGAAGTTTCCGACCGATTTTTGAGGAAATACCGGCGAATAAAAATTTGTCTGAATTTCGTCGAAAATTCCTCGGAAAATTCCGACTAATTTCCGACGACTCTCGAACCATCTGAATTTTCCGACCGATTTCCAAGGAAATTATATTCGCCGGTATTCCCTCGGAAATTCTGACAGTTTGAAGGCTGTCGGAAATGCCGTCGGAAATGCGCGTGTTTTCTTGTAGTGCAAGTTCATTTACGTTCACAAAGCTCTATAACTATGCTTTCGTATGTTATAGCGTAATTGCTAACCAAATCTAGTTCAGGTGAATAAATTCAGCACTTTCGTGGTTTTATCTTCCTTAGATCAGTCGCTAGGTGACCAATCAAGCAACATGCATTAATGAACTAAAATAGAATGAAGAGCCCTAAAATTATCCTAAGTCTAACAACTTAGCAAGATAGATCCATTAAATCCCTTCGAAAATCCTTAAAACCCAACAAGTAAACTACTCAGACATTGATTTGCAAATATCATTAGATAAATGAAGTATGTGAAATCAGTAAAAGAAACATAAGTAAAAGGGTTTCAAAATATTCTCTATGAGATAAGAGTTAGAGATCTGCTCCATAAGAACAAAGAAGAAAAACGAATACAAGCTATGAAAACTCGAATTCGATGGTGATGTATGATATATGTTTCAATAGTGTCGTGTTCTCTGCAAATATTAGCAACACCATTTTAGCGACGTGGTTAGTTGAGACCTATGTCATGGTTAAAAACGGGTAAAAACCATGATATATCAACTCCCCCAGACTTAGCCTTTGCTTGCCCTCAAGCAAAAAGAAAGCTAAACAAGAGAAAGAGGTTTGAAAACACGGAGACTCACCTGTTCTTGAAACATTGCAATGACCCTTTTCCCTAGCTCTCCAGATATCACCTAACCAGTTCCAAATCTAACCACCATGTACTTCTCCGTAGACATTCGCAACTTCCCAGACTCCACACATTATTTCACAACATTATCCATCCAAGCCTTCATCGCCAGTTTCATCGCTGTAATCAATGTTCAAGAACCTTCTAGATTCTTTCCCATACAATATCTTGACAAAAGAACCACCCAATTTTTCACTCTTTTTGGTATTGTTTTCTCTCCCCCAGACTTGTTTCTCATCATGTTCTTTCTCTTTTTTAGATCTGCATATACACATTAAGGTCTGAAACGCGAGTATTGATGGTGTTTGCCACCGAATCCCCGGTTCTTCCCTCTCTATGTATCAAAGACGTAGGCGAATAGTGGTATCACGGGAAATTTTCCTAACCTCGCTTCCAACCTAATTTTCCTAGCCCTCTACTCAGAAGAAAATCATTTCATCTTTTATGCTCTTATTTATTAACTTATCACATGGGAGAGAGATACCATTACTTTAAACACATGGGTTCCTTTGTCAGATATGAATGAGGAATCAAGCTCTATCGACATCAACCACATCGATGAAGTGAAAAAATTTGGCTCAGGCTTTAATGGACTCTGCTGGAAACATGGGTGTCTTCTAGTTAACTGGTCAGCCTTTGGATTTTTCATTAGTCCGATCCAGAACTGATTCTGTAACGCTGGTCACTCAAAAGCAAAGTCAGAACAATAGATTCAAGAAAAAGATCATAATCTCCAACATGTTTTGACTCAATAAAATGATTTTTGACTCAAAAACGAAAAACATGAAGAAGACTCAAGAAAAATAAAAATACATTAGTATTTTCCTCCCCCAAACTTAAACAACACTGTCCCCAGTGTTATCTAGTCTAGAGTAGGTAAAAGAAACAAAAGGAACTGAGTGGAATCGTGAAAAACAAGAACTTACCTGCGCGTGGGGTATCGACCGATACCGTTACTGGTATTGATCGATACTCGGATCATGGGTCGATGCAATCTATGTTCCTCCTGGTGTCGATCGATACTATAATGGTATCGGTCGACACATCACCTGTTCATCTGATTCACACAAAGACACAAGACACAAAAACGAAAAAATGACAAAATAAAAGACTTAAAAGAACTTATGTACAGACTCACCAGTGGGTTGCCTCCCACCAAGCGCTTGTTTTACGTCACTAGCTTGACTTTGGCCCAGCTATCAGTCAGGATAAGGTTGAGAACTTACCCCGAAGTAAGCTCCACAACCAGACATCTCCAGCTTCAGAGTTCTGCTCAACATACCCTCAACAACATCCTTTCTTTTCTCTTTCAGCTCCGAAGGAAGGATAACTCTAACCTTAGAGAATGGTTTTGAAGTTCCCTTGCACTTCACCTTATATTCAATCGAATCTCCATCACACCTCTGAGGGGTTACAGTCACATGGGTAGCACTCTCGACTCTTTTATTCTTCACCTCTCTTTTTGCCTTAGCCTTTTTGATGTCTTTCTTGGTGATGATAGAAGGACCATCTAAAACGTCTATGACATTTGGCTCATCATAAGGCTCATCCAAAAGATCAACTATCAATGTCTATCCTGTAGCAACGGTGATGCTTTGGACATGTTTGGGAGCTCCTCCAGAAGGAATGGCTTTGTAGGAGACCTCTTTGTCAATGTATGAGAACGAGATTCTCTTACTAGGCGTGTCTATAACTGCACCAACTGTAGCCATGAACGGTCTTCCAAGAATCAAAGGCGTACTAGATCTTTCACTCATCTCCACAACTTGAAAATCAGCCGGAACCAGACAATCTCCTACTTTAACAAGTAAATCAGGGATTGTACCATATGGAAGTGAGGTGGAGGAGTTCGCGAATGTGAGAGTCATCTCAGGAGATCTCATAGCAATTTTCAATCTCTCTGCAATTGCCCTTGACATGACATTGACGCTCGACCCTGAATCAACGAGAGATTCTTTGAATTCAACTCCAGAGATAGAGCATGGAACCGAAAATTTTCCTGGGTCGTCTCTCTTAGTCAACTGCTTCAATGGTGGGGTGCTTCTTGCCTTGATGAAGAATGCCTGGATCTATTCTAGAGATTCTCTGCAATCTCGGAAGTAACTAAGCAAAGGGCAGTATTCCAAAGCTTCTTCAAAAGACAACGTATGGGGAATCCTCCTTACCATCTTCTCAAAACCGAGCAACTTCTCTGTAGAGATGGGACCTCTGAGGTGTCTAGGTGGTATAGGATATGGCACCTTAGGCTTGTAAACCCTTTCCTCGACAATCTTGGGTGTTTTCCCAGTTTCTGGCTCAGTCTGCGAGGGGTGTCGATCGATACCAGATTGGTGTCGATCGATA